>JAUCMX010000003.1:25827873-25962873 GCA_033459395.1 Hemibagrus guttatus | reverse complement strand
CGAGTATAGATCGGATAAGCGGTAGACAATGAATGAATGAATCATATGTCATTACCATACTGCTTATCCAGTATTGCAATATTGCAATTTAGACTGCATAGGCTGATTACTGACTATATACACCGATCAGGCATAACATTATGAGCAGTGACAGGTGAAGTGAATAACACTGACGATATCCTCATCAGGGCACCTGTTAGTGGGTGGGATATATTAGGCAGCAAGTGAACATTTTGTCCTCAAAGTTGATGTGTTAGAAGCAGGAAAAATGGACAAGCGTAAGGATTTGAGCGAGTTTGACAAGGGCCAAATTGTGATGGCTAGACGACTGGATCAGAACATCTCCAAAACTGCAGCTCTTGTGGAGTGTTCCCAGTCTGCAGTGGTCAGTATCTATCAAAAGTGGTCCAAGGAAGGAACAGTGGTGATCAGGAGACAGGTTCATGGCCGGTCAAGACTCACTGATGCACGTGGGGAGCGAAGGCTGGCCCGTGTGGTCCGATCCAACAGACGAGCTACTGTTACTCAAATTGCTGAAGAGTTAATGCTGGTTCTGATAGAAAGGTGTCAGAATACATAGTGCATGATGGGTAAGGGCTGTTTTGGCAGCAAAATAGAGACCAACACAATATTAGGCAGGTGGTCTTAATGTTATGCCTGAGCGGTGTATAGTAGTATTTAAATTTGTATATTTCATATTCTGCTGCTATGTCTGGAGCTGCACTTTATAATTTCACTCACTGACTGATCACTTCTCTTTTAGTCTGAGAGTGCGTGCGTGAAATCTTGCGTGCACCTGTTGAGGGATTGAGGCTTTTTTTTTTTAGCAAAGAGAGGTTTGAAATGACTTTTTCATGCTGGAAGTAGCCATTAGAACATGATAAACTGTGACCACTCAATTAAACTCTGGAATTCTATTGATGATTGATTGGCATTAACACACCCAAAGTGAGCCAAGAAAACATTCCCCACACCACCTCCACCAGCCTGGACTGTTGACACAAGGCAAGTCGGGTTCATGGATTCATGCTGTTGCTGACATATTCTGACCCTAACATCTGAGTGCCTCAGCAGAACTCCAGATTCATCATTTTAGTCTTTAACTGTTCCAGTTTTGGTGGGCCTGTGCCAACCACAGTCTCAGCTTTCTGAGCTGAACCAAATGTGGTCATTTGCTGTTGTTGCTGCCTCAAGGGCTTATAAAGTGTTTCAACCATGTTGCTGTTAAACAGTGTTTAGCTCCTCCCTGAAATATTAATATTTATAATAGGAGCAATACTGTGTGCATGTGAGACTAGGGCTATTACTAGGGCTATAACTGGCTGTCTGAGTGTTTCTCTGCTGCTATTTGTGTCTAACTGGTGTGTGGCCATTGTATGCTGTCTGGTTGGGCCTGCAAGCCACTCTTCCACCTAGTATGGTATAGCTAGGTTGCACATCTTCTCTTCATTTCCACCTGAGTGTGCAGGAGGGCAAGAGAGAAGGATTCTTTGACCCTGGGTGGGGTCTTGGGAAATGCAGCCAATACTTCAAGGTCTTCAGGCTGGTACACAGCTTGAACAAACATACGTGGGGAAACGTCTAAGAAAGTTACTTTTGCTTACTAGTGAGACATCCCTATCTTTTTCTTATACCACTTTTGCTGGGTTGCCACTCCTGGATAAAACAGGTCTTTGGGCTTCAGTGAGACATCCATTAGCTATCTATTCTTTATTGGAAAAGCTTGACAAGATGAGCCATCATGCTTTCAGTAAATCAACTCAGTGCTTGTACTGTGGCAGGCAGAGGTCTGTGACCATGCATTGGTCTTCATATCACAGTACAGAGCAGCTGAGGCACTCATTACCTCATCCTGTTCTGACTGATTGAACATGAACAGCGACAAGGTGTTCTGGGCCATCATGGACATAGGCTCTACTTTGTTGCTTTCTTGATTTCTCAGTTTAGAGTTGGGGATGCCAGTTTCCCCTAAGGCCAAGTAGCCAAATCCATTGCCTTGCCTATTGATCTAGTCAAACATTTCCCCAACCAGGAAGGAAAGTGGTAAGTAGATTGCTTAAAGAACAAGCATCTTTCTTGAGGCAGTCCAGGAAAGACAGCTTTTCTGCCAAGCACATGGCTTTTGACAGATTTTTCCTCACAGATAACTTGAAGACCTCCTACCTGTTCATATTGGAAGTTGGGTGTGGTGAAAAAATGGTTATTAATGAGTGATGGAAGACAAAATTTGCCTTTGTGACATTAGAATTGTCATTTGCATTCATCATATGCTTGCTCAGAAATTTAGATGCCATCACCCTCCCCAATTTCAGGCACAAAAGTTCAGAATACTGGCAGGAGCAGTAGCCAATCAGGAGAGAAAGTGTGAGAGTATGTAAGAGTGTAAACAAAGCAAATGAAAGTGAACGGGCGAAAGAGTCAAATATGCTACACTGTACCAAGGAAAACAATTTAGGGTTGATTTTTGCTGAACAGGTAAAAGGCATCTATTTGTTATTTATTTTGGTTTGTGTGTGTGTGTGCTGAATGCAGTCCAGCACCTTTTGTAAGCTCTTTTGATAAAAAATTGAGAGCATTGTGTTTCTCAGTCATCTTCAGAGGACAACCTCTGGACAAAGAGAAGCAGTATGATCAAATGGCAAGCAAGACAGATGCTATAAAGTATTTACATTTTGCTATGATAAACAAAAAAAAGGATTTGCTTGAAATATTAGAATGTCTAATGTAAAATTGTGAACATGACGCAATAGAGCAACACTGCAATAATAATAAAATGCCATAATAGACAAATGATTCAAGCCACAATTGTTCTAACAAATTTTTCTCTTTTTTTTTTGCATATAAAAGCACACATTTTCTGATATAAAGTCATGGTGTGAAGAAATGGCAGTCAGCCCATTAAGCAGTGGCTTTGACTGAAACTTCGCTGACCAAACTGTGCTTTGGATCTGGGGATTAGATATCACTATATTCCCTTAGTGAGCAGTCATTTGTCCGCTGTTTTATCCTTGAGATCCTGTTGACAGTGTGTTGTTTTCTCTCTCTCTCTCTCTCTCTCTCTCTCTCTCTCTCTCTCTCTCTCTCTCTCTCTCTCTCTCTCTCTCTCTCTCTCTCTCTCTCTCTCTCTTTCTCTCTTTCTGTCTGTGTGTGTGTGTGTGTGTGTGTGTGCGCGCGTGTGCTTAGATTTTCCCATGGGACGGAGCAGCAGAACATCAGAGGCATGGCAGTATTTAGAAAGAGGCCATCCCCAGGTAATTTTAATATAACTTTTTTTAATGAGATCTATTTATGTTTTATTATAGTGTGTGATTTGGTTACGAGCACCAAAGCAGAATTTGCAAAAAAAAGGAAAGATGGAGAAATAAATAATTATGTTTCACTTGGATTCAAAGAAATGCTAAAAGAATGTTGGATGTGATTATAACATTATATACTATTTTAAGGCAAATATAGTTCTAATTTTGTCTTGCGTTGTGTTCTAATTATTTCTTAAATAATAACCTCCATTTCTTCAGGCTTTTGGCATATCCCTTTGATAATTTACTTTTTAGGCATTGTGCTATCAGGTTGTCTGTCTCTAGAGTCTCGTTAGCATAATGTCTCAAGAACGATGATTGCATTTTTGTAGAATTTATATGGAATTATCATAATAATTATCTTAATAAGCAGCGGATGAAGTGATTCAATTTTGAATCTGATCCAAACAGGGTCAAGGTCACAGCAAGGTCACAAGTCTGAAATAGTTTTTCTTCACTAGCTTCCCTCCTGTTTGACATACAAAGATGTTGCATACTGTACACCTTCATGGTCATGAACTCACTTTTGCTGGCATTCTATCTGTCTGTCCATCTTTCAGTGTCTCTGCACTTCTATCTGTGATTATTAGTGTGATATCTCAAGACCGAGTGGATGAATTTGTTTAGAATTTATATGGAATTTTTATTTATATTCTAACCAACATATAATCTGATCAGATTTTGGAATTGATCCAACAGGGTCAAGGTCACAGCACGGTCAAATGTCTGTTTTTCTTTAATAGCTTTCTTCAAGTTTGAAGTATATTTTAAGGTAGTTCTGGCATATAAATTAATAACAAAATGGCCTGGACTTGGTGGTGGAGGCAACTCTGTTGACACTATTGGCATTTTCAATCAATTCTAGATGTTTTTAGAAGATTTAGATTTGAGCTTTCATTTTCAGTCTACAGGTTGTGTAGCAAATTAGATTGGTATTTGGATCATTCCTTCTGTCCTGACAAAGGCCTTGATCCCAGGTGAAGACAAGCAGCCTCATAATATGATGCTGCTACCAAGTATGGTGATCTTTGGAGGATAAGCTGTCAAGTTTTTGTCTTTTAATATCACCCCCAGAAAGTTCTACCATAACACAGTTTCATACATGGTATAGGCAGAGATTGATATTTATTATGCCACCTCAACTCATAGCATAGGTTATTGAAGAATACGAGAGATTGACCAGTAGTGATTGGCCAGATATTCCTGCAGCTCCTTTGGTGTTGCTGTAGGTCTCTTGGGAGCCTCCTTAATATGTTTTTGTCTTATATCTATTAGACATTAAAATTTGCAGTCACTGTCACTGTCACAGTTACTATTTATTGTGATCAACTGTGAAATCTGTAAACTTTTCACAGTACAGGTAAAGGGGGCATGTCACAAAAGTTTTGTTTAATCTGTTTAACATGTGTGTTAGGTCCCAATATTAATGACATTCATTTTATTAATTTAGCATCAATGGCACATTGTTAGTTGTTAGTGAGCAACCTCAAAATTCTTCTGACCAGAATCATGAATATATGTATAGACAAAACACCATTCAGATGTTCGAAGAGCATATTTTAATACATAGAAATGACAACGTTTTCAGCTACATGGGCACAACCTTACAAACATAAAAATTACTGCCATGTGCAAATAATGTCAGCGTCCCAAAAAGGATCCTGATAAGGAATGAAGAAAAGCTTTCAGAACTACAGTGACTAGGCAGTTTGGCTCACTTTTGACGTAAAGTAGTCAAAACTACTTTCTGCAGCCTGCAGCTTATATTACCATCCACTGCTGCTCAAAGCTGCAGGTAATAAAACCAGTGTCAGTACATGAATGAATAGCACTCAGGACTCTTCCTTCCTCTCTGGCCAGAAGAATTGTAGCCGCAAATGTCCTGATTTACAATGAATTTTATCTCAATACAAACCACAGGCCTAAACCAGATCAGAGACCAGAAACACTGAATGCAGTAACACATTCCTCCTGTGAAGTGATGGTGAATGTTTCATCAGCCAATAGTCAGGAGCCAAACAGTATACAGCATTTAAGTACAGTGCCTTGACACACCAGTGAATCGTTTTCCTGATCCCTAACAGGAATTTTCTCCTTTAGCTTGGGCTTTTGCCAGTAGAGTCATGACTTGGCCAGATATCACTGTGAATACTCCAACTCTGAGTGCAAGGCTTAACTAGTTCTCCTTCACACTGCATGCACTATTTGATATTTTATTTTTAAGCTGCTTACTTGGTCAAAAAAAAGTCATCACAAGTGTTGCTGGTGGACAGCGGATTCTGTTGAGTCTTACCTTTGAACCTCTAACACATTTACAACTTTTTTTTTACTAGTTATAGAGATTTCTTCTTAGTTTTCGTTTGCCATATGAAGCTCAGGATGTCGTCTTCATCTCATGGAGTTTTAGAGGTGAACAATCAAGCAGAGAAAAAAACAGAGAGTATTCAGAGATTCAGATGTATCTTTGGTTCAGGACAGACATTGTTCTCTTCAGCCAGTCCTGATGTCACTGGCTTCTGGTTGTTATTCAGGCACATGGGGGTTGAATAACTATACATATTATCTGTAACCTATTAGCTATACTTTGTACCTTCCTATACATTTTTTTGCAAAACGTACAAAAAAAAGATGATTTTTATTTATTTATTTATTTTCTTATTTCTTTGTAATGGATCAGTGTTTATTTATGTGTAAGATAAAGCTAAATGTAATATAAAATAATTGTAACGTGTAGCTCCATTTCGTAACAGGTGAACGTTTTGGGATTTTCATTCTTATGCATTTACTGACAAATAATGAAAAATGAGTAAAGGCTGTGGCGGAGTTGCAAAAAGGCCCTATGCCGCTGTTTGATTTGACATGGAATTACCCTGTACCTAATTCTGACACCTTTAGCACAATTCTATCTCAAGCACATGTGTATAAGGGGAAAAGTGAACTTTAGTTTCTCCTTGTACATGCTGCTTAACATGGGTACCTTTGTTCAATACATTCTGTTTGAACCTAAAAACAGGCACAAAAAAGCTTAGTACAGCAATCCTAAGTGTCTAAAACTGTGTTCAAAGGCCATTTGGCCCTGCTGTGTGTGTGTGTGTGTGTGTGTGTGTGTGTGTGTGTGTGTGTGTGTGTGTGTGTTTGTTTGCACTGTGCAATTGCAAGCAGAGGATAAAAGGCAAACCTATGAGCCATGCACATTTATCTGTATGAGGTATGAAGTAGCTGAAACAGTTAATGGTATTTAGCAGGCACACACACACACACACGCACACACACACACACACACACACACTCTCACACACACCTCTGTATACACAACAGGCTGAATATCCTGCATTTGTATCATGGCTCTGTATCCTAAAGCCCTCATTGCTTGTGGAGCAAGGTAAAGCCTTCACACGTTTACAGTGCTGGTTGCCCTGGCAACCTCATCAGCTAATTCCTATTGGTCAGACCCACAGCGAATCAGAATGCAAACTGATTATGTCATATAAAAACAGCATGGCGCATTAAAAACAGTCTGAGGGTGCCGTTCTGTGACTGGAGAGAGGCAAGCGCGAGTGTCATTTGAACCGGCAGTCGACTTCAAATCAGGTTTTTTTCCCCTCTACAAATCAATAAGTGCTGTGTAATGGGAGAGTTAAAACCTTCTTTACAATAAGAGGATACATGCAACGTCAAATGATACCTAAGACACATCATTTGATTTGGAAAATTCAGGCTTTATGTTTGGTTGACTGCATTTACCTTATTTTGGACATGTTAACCAAGACAGTACCGTCAAGCTGAATGACCTTCGCTAATGCGGCAAAACAATCAGCAGTGAAGACCTTGATTCTGTCACTCACACAGTGCTGCAGTTTACAGGCTGCCATGCTCTGCTAGAGTGCTTACTCACTTAATACTGCGTGTATCAATCTCTCCAAATCTCGTCAGGTGGCTGATTTATGGCAATCAGAATAATGTAACAAAACCTTGAAGGAACACTCACAGCTCAAAATGACTATTCCTAAAGACTTTCCAGGGAAGTTGTTTTCCGTTATTCCTCCCCTGAAATGGACATCAGCAAAGATAAGAAAGACAGGTAAAATAATTTTAAATCTTTTTCTTTTCTTTCTTGAATTTGTTGCACATTTTATATTCTTTATTAGATAATATTTTGTGATTTATCATGTTATTCTTTCCATTCCATTTTATTGTCATTGTTGTGATACAAAAATCACCCTCTTCTCGCTCTCTCGCTCTCTCTCTCTCTCTCTCTCTCTCTCTCTCTCTCTCTCTCTCTCACGTACACACACACACACACACACTTTTGCTTTTTCTTGCGCTGACCTTGTACATGATGACACTTTATTCTGTCACCTGCTTCTTCCAGCATTACATCATCAGCTCATTTTTGTCAGTTTTCACCAGTCTTTTAAACCATGCAGTCATGATGTCACTTCACCTCTGATTACTTCACTTTGATGACTGAGCATTTTTTCTTCCATCTTATGTGTGCACTTGCTGACCAGACATCTCTGTCTGGATGAATCTTAAATATAGTCATAATATTGGTGACTCAATAAGACACAAATACAGTACAGCTGATTCATATGGACTGAGACTTGGTTAGTAAAAGTGATCACGTCATTTCTGACAGATGGTCATTGAGATAAGCAAATTGTTAAAGGCACATATAACTTTGCCTTCTAGCATGGACAGCAGGGCTACATATACAGTATATTTAAACAAAAGTCTAATTGTAATATTCCTATTAAGGAGGAAGTTATTGAAGTTGTAATATAACAGATTGCCAAAGTGACACTACATGTCTGACCCCTGCAGCTGTGACACCCGAGGTCTCTTTGTCGGCATTTATCCATCAGGTTTTCTTCTTTTGTAGGTTACATATATTTTATATTTAGCAGGGTATCTTCTTGTGTTTTCTCTTTTAACTATTTACCTTAAATAGTTTTGTGACTTAACCATTACTTTCCTGTTCAGTAAACACATATGTCAAATCCACTGCTCTACGTTTACTTGAGCTTTTCTTTTTGGTACTAGGAAGTCAGACTGCCTCTTTACTGTACCACAGAAACTTAAAGAAAAAAGCCCCAGAGTTAGCTTACTAATGCCGTTACTTTCACAATGAACCTCACTATTACTCCTTATTTGTCACTGTCTTTACAAGACTGTGCTAAATAGCAGCAGTTTAAGTTCAAGGCAGCTTGTATGATTTGTACAAGTCATTCCAGCTGAGTTGAGAAACAGTGGAGTCCGAGAGAAGGATCCTTAGAGAAAGGGCACAGAGTCAGGAATCGTCTGTAAGTGGACAGACAGGAAGAGATGAGTCAGGACGATGACCCACAGGCACATAATCAACAGAACGTGAAGGAAAACGTGATGATAGCAAGTACTTGAAAGCATGAAATCATAATGCATACAGGGAATGTATGTTACTTTATCACACTTTTTCACTTGCTGATTTGATTGTCAAAGTAATAAACTAACACCAATGTTTCAGTTATTTTAATAAGCTATCTAATCAATCATCTGCAGTGTTGTTGTTGACATCAAGAAAACAAAAGTCTCTAATTAGGATACTTTCTTCTCAGATGTCATTAGTCTGAAAAAAAAAGCCTTCTGTGGTCTTTAATGAATTTGAATTAATTAATATTGTCATAGGTGTGCATTCAGTATTAGACTTTTTGGAATGTATTCACAGCTAAAAACATAAAGTTCAGCCCGACGTATTGTGATTACAACAAGCTGTTAAGACAGTGGCACTGGACATAATGCTGCTTTTCACACAACCTCATATGAAGAACAAGGTCAATGTTTTCAACGGCGTCCTTCGTACACGCAATATCCAGGTAGTGTGTGAAATCTATAGTTAGGGCTTAGGTCTGAATACTGATGCGCACAATTTTTTAAATTAAAAAATCCTCACTGAGCGTGCTTAATTTGGAATGTGGCCCTTTGCATTTTATAGCCAATAGGCATCAGATTTTTTCATCTTGTGTCCAGGTTTTGTCCAGGAATAAAAACTGTATAATATTTACTGTTTTAGTGCAAGAAATCTTGCATGTAGAGGAAATATATTTAAGGCTGCAGTACCAGACCAAAGTGCGCATGCAGAATTTGTGTGTGTGTGAGAGAGAGAGAGAGAGAGAGAGAGAGAGAGAGAGAGAGATGAGAGAGAGAGAGGGGAGGGGGGTGAGCACTGTAATGTATGTGAATTGTTTGTCAGTGTAAAGGAGCTCACAGAGTGGCCTTTTAGCAGGAAACCACAGAGGGTGTGAGTAATTTAGAGAGAGAGCAGGACCAGTCGAGGTGTGAGGAAAGCGGAGGCTGCTAAAGCTTATGCATGCATATGTTTGGCCTTTTTTTAATGCACGCATCTGGTGCACGTCTTTCCTTTTGGTCAGTTGTTTGACTTCACTTCTAAACATTAAGATGTTATTTGTGCAGGTGAAGTTGTTGGCTTTCAATTGTAGTTTACCCCTAGTTTTATTTGTTTGTTGATTTGTTTAGTTTTGAAGTGATATTCTGTACGAAAATACAGAATAAATGCTGATGCTGAAACTTAAAACCTAAAACCTAAAATAGATATGTACTAGAGTAGACATGAGTAGGTTTGTATAACGGAGTGTGGCTTGTATAACGGTGAGGTAGTTTTTTTGAAGTAGTAAAAAAAAAGAACAGGAAAAGGGAATCTGAAAGCTCTCGCTGTAACAGAAGTGAAATTAACAGGTGCTGTGAAGTTGCCAGATTCTGTTCTCCATATAGTCGTCACTTCAACATGCTAGTCTTAAATAATATCATCCTCTACAAACCGCACTGAGCTATTTCCCGTTCTGCAGGTGCGTGTAGCAGTTCTAATAGACCACATGTAAAACTGACCACACGGAGCAGCTGCTCCATTGAGGAACATTGGTTTCTTTTTCAGCAGAATCTGTACCTTTAACTGTAAATATGTCATACATCTGTTCAGCCATGCATCATATATTATTAAGGGTTTAAGGCCAGTAGATGATTCAATTCAAGACATGCCAAGTTACATACTCATTCCGTAAACATAGTCATTTCTAACAGTATCTTACATGGGTAGATTCTTCTTATAAATGGCATATTAAAGTACACTGGACTTTGTATCAGCGTGTGCCAGAGATTCAGGACCAGATATGAACTTGTGGATGAGCTTGAGATTGTGCTTGCTGGGAAACTAATGTGACTAGTACAAACCAGTCTATTGCTTGTGACACTGCCAGGCAACATTAGCTGTGAAATAGGATGCTTGTCCATTCTTGTTTTATGATTTATTGTTCTGGATTTCATAGAGTTGGGTTTTTAGTGATTGTTGAAGCCAAAAATGCTTGATTTTGCTGCAGTGTTTTTTGTTTGTTTGTTTTTCAAAATTCCCGACGCAACTTTTTTGTGCAAAACTACTTGAATTAGTAACATTGCAAGCACGGCATACTATTAAACTACTACCAGTGAAGACATATATGTAATTACTTTCTATGATAGCTGTACTACTGTTCTACACTCGTGAATGGAAGAGAGTTTTAGCTGAATTGGCCAAATCTATGAGCCATATTTGCTATCATTTTTTTTTTTAAAAATTGTAAGCTCCTCCAAATATCAGAGTTTGCTTGATTTTGCAAAATCACAAAATCCTAGAGGGATTGACAGGATTGCAAATAATTTGTCATTAAATAAGCATTTTCTCATTATGAGAGTAAATAAATACTCTACGTATTACTAACTACAGTTAAATGATAGCAAGAATACTTTCTTCTGCCTAATCAGAACTGTGGGGCTGTGTTAGATCACAATCGATCAACACCAGCATCTCCCCATAACACAACGCAAACAACTCGTGTAGCGCTAGAGCTAGAAGCTTCTTATGCTAATGGAGTGTGTTGCTGTGACGAAGTGGAGTTTCCATAGCACTTGCAAAAAATATGCAGGTCATGAACATATTTCTTGGTTGACAAAACCAGATAATACTGTATTGTGGTTTATGTAGAGGAAATACACTTCATGAATTACACGTTACACTTTATGCGATTGACAGCGTGGCAAATACAATGCACATATGGCATCTGATTTATAGATTAAAGTAAACTATCTGAACTAGTTTCTGAAAAAAGCATAGTCAGAAACTATAGACTTGGCAATGCAATGTAATCATGTGTAAGTAATGAGTGTTGTAAAATGCAATAATGTAGATAAAAATACAGCTGGTCTAGCTTTTATCGTACTAGACGTTGATCATGATTCACTGAAAACGTTCTGTGTGATTGAATTGAGTAACATTAACATGATTAGTTGTTTTTACAACAGAAATGTTACTGCTGAGCTATTCTAGCATGTCTAGCAAGTTTCAATTGCCTAAATTTAACAATCTAGTCATAATTCTCATCCTTACCAACATCCTTGTGAGATTTCACAATGTAACTGGTTTACATTAACACTTTATGAATTGTTTCTGCTCACTCTACATCATTCAACCTAATCATTACACTTGAGAAACCTAATATTTTTATGTAAAGTATACACAATATTTTTTCTTAAATCTGACTGACCACACATTCTTTTCTTTAAGTGTAGTCCAAATGCATTTACAACTCATCAAAAACAGCAGTAAAAATAAAATAAGTCAAAAAAAAATAAAACAGTAATGTTTAGCAGAAGGTGCAGCTTTAAAGGTACAGGTTGTGCAGTTTGAGAGTTTCTAGACCTCTAATAATCACAGAATTTCAAAGATCACTTAATAAAACTAGACATGCAATATAATCATTTAGATAATAAAGCAATAAAACTTTTTTTTCTCCATTTCAGGCTTCTGAAATGAAGTCAGTTCATTTCTGAACTGGTCATGTTTCTGTTTATGTTTATGGTCAGTGTTTCCATTTCTTTGAAAAACTGCTTCTTTTATGTGCGTATTTCCGAACACATATGTTTTGTCTTATAGAAGAGGAAAGGAGGGTTCGAGCCAACGCCAGGGAGTACAACGAGAAGTTTCAGTATGCAGTAAGAAAAACCACGGCATATACACAAGCTTCTTATCTACATTCATCAGCTTAAATGTTCTGATTATAGTGTTCTGTCTGTGAACTTTCCTCCTAGTATTTAATAATGACTAATTTATAGTTCCCCCCTCCCATGTTCTGCCCAGAATAATTGCATCATGACCTCGAAGTACAACATCATTTCTTTCCTGCCCATCAACCTCTTTGAGCAGTTCCAGGAAGTTGCCAACACCTACTTCCTGTTTCTTCTCATTCTCCAGGTACCATCATGTCAATTATTATATCAATTAATGTACAATATGGCTTGTCGAGGAATCCTGCCAGAAGTTTATTATTTCTATATAACAGCACGCATAATATGTTATTCTGCTTATTTCACAGCGACTTGCCAAAAATTACAATATTTAATTTATGGATGAATGACACATCAACCCTTATAAAGTTTTATAGTTATATCTTCATGTTGTGGAACATCTGTGAGACAAGTTAGTTTCTGTTGTCACTTAACAGTGACAAACAGCCATTCTGTCACTTCCTTTTCTCTCTAGAAATTGATGAGACAAATAAATGCACCGTGTCATTTTAATGAGAAACTGCAAAGCATGAACCTGAAGTCTCTCTGACCTGAAGTCTTCCACATGTGGGAAACACGGCAAAACACCCAGACTGTTACAAAGCATTGACATCAAGACAACGTTAATTTAACCTTTATGTTTAAGTAAAGAATATGTGGAGTGTTTGCTGTATACGTCCCTATGAATGAGTTGTTACTATAAAAACTATAATATATTGGAGAAAGCGTATCAATATTAGCCTATTCTTCAGCCAGAACTACTATACAAGCTTATAAAATTATATCCAAAACCTCTGACCAAGATTGAAGATTATAAAAGATATACTCTGCAAGTTCAGTGTTATTGAATTGAACTTGAAGGGGCAGGCTTAGACTTTATGCTTAGAGGTAGACATTACTCAGCATATAGGGTTCAGTATGTGAGTGAGGACTGTGTAAATGAGAGTGTCCTCTTACACAGGAAAAGACTGTATATTGTGTAATTTTGTGTACACAATGAAGAAGGAGGAGTAAAATGTAAAGAAGAGTGTACATTGTACAAGTACATTGTTCCAAATATTAACTAATACAAGATAACATCAGTGCACTTCTTAAGATTTCTGTTCTCTCTCTCTCTCTCTCTCTCTCTCTCTCTTCTCTCTCTCTCTCTCTCTCTCTCTCTTTCAGTTGATTCCTCAGATCTCCTCTTTGTCCTGGTTCACTACCATAGTGCCTTTAGTACTGGTGCTGAGCATCACTGCAGTTAAAGATGCCACTGATGATTATGTGAGTGTCTCTCTCTCTCTCTCTCTCTCTCTCTCTCTCTCTCTCTCTCTCTCTCTCTCTCTCTCTCTCTCCCTCTCTCTCTCTCTCTCTCTCTCTCTCTCTCTCTCTCTCTCTCCCCTCTCTCCCTCTCTCTTTTTCACTCGCACACACGAAATATAAAACATGCATAGTATCTGAAATATATTTATCTGGAGAGGGGAATAAAAGAATTTCCAAAACACTCAATGTACCAAATAGAGAAAACAGAGCGCCACAGTGACATCACCAAGAAGGTAGCGGGAATCATGAATAGCTACAAAATACCAGTCAGTTTTATTGCAAAACATCTGCTAGTAAGCTAAAGATGTAAAGGAATTTCACCTTTCAATGTGACATTGACCCAAAGCATATACAACTCAAGAAAGGAATCAAAAGAAGATTTTTGAATGATCTAGCCAGAGCCCAGACCTGAGTCTAAATAACTATCAGTCAGGTGACCTGAAGTGGACTGTGCACAGGAGATGCCCTTACAATTTGTTGAATTTAGAATGTTTTTGCAAGAAAAATATTACCAAGTCAATTATGAATCAGCCTCCAGTCCCTTTTATCATAGTAAATGCATGTAATTTTGGAACCTGTGGTAGCCATCTGACCATTTGTGATTGCATAATCAAAAAAATGGCACTGCAAATGAAAGAATATAGAAGTTTGTGTAAGCGCCATAAAATCCTTTATCAGTGTCCAAGATGAAACATTTGGACCTGTTTTTCCTCTGCTATAGTTTCGTCACAAGAGCGATAACCAGGTGAATAACCGCCAGTCTCAGGTGCTCATCAATGGCGTGTGAGTAATAACATTTACCTGTTTTCATATATGCAGATTATTAGATGATAACATGTATTGTTTCTTTTCATATCATATTCTTTGTTGTCCTTTTATCTGTCTGCCTTACAGTCTTCAGAAGGAAAAGTGGATGAATGTCACAGTGGGGGACATCATCAAACTAGAAAACAACCAGTTTGTTGCAGTAAGACATCCTCCCTGACTCTGTCTAATGACATAACCATGTTCTTAACTTGATTTAAACACTAACATTTAATTAAACACTAATGTCTGCACAGTATTTGGTGGAATCAGTAAATGGTATCTGATATATGGAGAGGTGAATTCATGATTGTGATGATTTACTGCAACTCCTCACGGTGGGAGGACTTATTCTAGTTCACCTCGTAGTTTTGAATATATGTTTAGTGATGATGTGATGTGTGTGTGTGTGTCCTACAGGCTGACCTGCTCCTGTTGTCTAGCAGTGAGCCGCATGGTTTGTGTTATATAGAGACTGCAGAACTAGATGGGTAAGACTTTGTCAGTTGGATTGTCTCATGAAACCACTATTAAAGATAAATCTGTTTATGGTACATCACATTACATTTTCAAAGAAAACAACAGCAACATGTTTTCATAATGTTGTTGCGTGTGTGTGTGTGTGTGTGTGTGTGTGTTACAGCGAGACGAACATGAAAGTACGCCAGTCTCTGTCTGTTACCTCAGAACTTGGAGACCCTGCCAACCTTGCTCTATTTGATGGTATGAGAATGTTGAATTGTGAAGTGTGTGTGTGTGTGTGTGTGTGTGTGAGACTGTCTATAAATGTTTATAATGTTTTTGTTATGCTTTGCATGCAAATTCAGATTAGATATATGTTGCCTACAATCCCAGGTCCTGATGAGATTTGAGAATCAGAAGGTAAAGCTACAGAACATTTGGTTTGCAGTATGAGCAGGTTCTTTCTTGCAGTGATAGTGATCTGCTTGACAGTGGAAATATGGATATTTCAGTATAATCAGTAACGTTTTGGTTGAACATATAAACCATATAAGTCTATGGTCTGTGCAAAGCCCGGCCCCAGAAGGTGCCTGTTTTCATTTTGTGCGGCGCTCATGCAGCTCTGTGGCTGTATGGCATAGTTTTTAGTAGCGTATGCAGGTGCTACTGTGGCCATGTGGACTGTGTATCCTGTGGTAGTGTCGTTCATCAGTGTCAGTGTTACCAGGTACACTCATGTTAATTTCAGCTCTAGCTTTTTTGTTTCTGTGTTCTTTAGTGGAATAAGCAAGGTGTTATGTGAATGGTGGTGATCCATATACTTAACATTATGACATTCTCTCTCACTTTGCAGGAGAGGTGGTGTGTGAGCCTCCTAATAATAAGCTGGATCGGTTCTGTGGGACTCTATACTGGAGAGATTGTAAGTATGCTCTGACCAACCAGAACATGCTGCTGAGGGGCTGTGTCCTGCGCAACACGGAGAGCTGCTACGGTCTTGTCATATTCGCAGGTATGTGTATGTTTGTGAATGACCCTTTTTTTTTTTAAATGGTGCAATATTCGATCCTGTCAATTTCTCAATGGGTTCACTCCCATAGGTCCAGACACCAAGCTGATGCAGAACAGCGGACGCACAAAGTTCAAAAGGACGAGCATAGATCGTCTGATGAACACACTGGTTCTGTGGGTACGAGAATCTTACCCATCTACTTGTGCACATACCATATGCAGGACTTAAATATACGACATCTGCAATACTCAGCTGGTCTCTCTCTCTCTCTCTCTCTCGCTCCTGTCTCTATCAGATTTTTGGTTTCCTGGTGTGTATGGGGATAATATTGGCTATTGGAAATGCTGTGTGGGAGAAAGAAGTAGGGTCTCTCTTTCAGAGCTACCTCCCATGGGATCCTCCTGTTGACAACTTCCTCTTTTCTGCCTTCCTCTCCTTCTGGTCCTATGTCATCATTCTTAACACTGTGGTGCCAATCTCGCTGTATGTAAGGTAAACAAATTTGAGAAAACAAGACAGAGAGAGATAGAGAAACAGGTGTCATTTCACTTTTCTATCATTTGAATATTCTTAAGCACTCTTTGGACACATGGGGATTTTATATAGAATAGAAGCAAAAGCCACGATGTGTTTTGTGTACACTGCCTTTCTTAGCTTCAAAGACCCACGATGAAGAAAAACCATGCTCAGTTTTCCTGTTAGTTCAAAGGATTTGATCCCCATTCTTATATTTTAATCAATAAAAGAATTCTCTGTCATAATACAATTTTTCAAATAGATTATATTTAGCATTTTTTTCTCCCTTTCTGTCAGTGTGGAAGTGATTCGTTTAGGTCACAGTTACTTCATTAACTGGGACCGGCGGATGTTCTGTAGTCGCAGTAACACAGCAGCAGAGGCTCGGAGTACAACACTAAATGAAGAGCTGGGTCAGGTGGAGTATATTTTCAGCGACAAGACTGGAACCCTCACTCAAAACATCATGACCTTCAACAAGTGCTCCATTAATGGAAATACTTACGGTAAGAGACACACAAAACACTGTTAGTGTTTATGAATGCTACTGAATGAAGAGTCATTCCATATATAAATATATATATATATATACAATACCACTCAAAAGTTTGGGATCACTTACATAATTCAGCTTGATTTTGGCTATGGAGGAAGACTCCATCAGCTAATCCATCTTGTGGGAGATGCTCTAGGAAGCATGGGGTGAAATCTCATCAGATTATCTTGAAAATTTGACCGTTAGAATGCCCAGGCTGTAATTGATGAAGGCAAAGTTTGAAGAAACTCATCATTATATACCATATAAATTTTTATATATATATATATATATATATATATATATATATATATATATAAAAATGGAATATATGTATATATATATATATATATATATATATATGTATATACAGTGGGGCAAAAAAGTATTTAGTCAGCCACTAATTGTGCAAGTTCTCCCACTTAAAAAGATGAGAGAGGCCTGTAATTTTCATCATAGGTACACTTCAACTATGAGAGACAGAATGAGAAAAAAAAATCCAGAAAATCACATTGTCTGATTTTTAAAGAATTTATTTGCAAGTTATGGTGGAAAATAAGTATTTGGTCAATAACAAAAGTTCATCTCAATACTTTGTTATATACCCTTTGTTGGCAATGACAGAGGTCAAACGTTTTCTGTAAGTCACCACAAGGTTTTTACACACTGTTGCTGGTAGTTTGGCCCATTCCTCCATGCAGATCTCCTCTAGAGCAGTGATGTTTTGGGGCTGTCGCTGGGCAACACGAATTTTCAACTCCCTCCAAAGATTTTCTATGGGGTTGAGATCTGGAGACTGGCTAGGCCACTCCAGGACCTTGAAATGCTTCTTACGAAGCCACTCCTTCGTTGCCTGGGCGGTGTGTTTGGGATCATTGTCATGCTAACAGACCCAGCCACGTTTCATCTTCAATGCCCTTGCTGATGGAAGGAGGTTTTTACTCAAAATCTCACGATACATGGCTCCATTCATTCTTTCCTTTACACGGATCAGTCGTCCTGGTCCCTTTGCAGAAAAACAGCCCCAAAGCATGATGTTTCCACCCCCATGCTTCACAGTAGGTATGGTGTTCTTTGGATGCAACTCAGCATTCTTTCTCCTCCAAACATGATAAGTTGAGTTTTTACCAAAAAGTTCTATTTTGGTTTCATCTGACCATATGACATTCTCCCAATCCTCTTCTGGATCATCCAAATGCTCTCTAGCAAACTTCAGACGGGCCCGGACATGTACTGGCTTAAGCAGGGGGACACGTCTGGCACTGCAGGATTTGAGTCCCTGGCGGCGTAGTGTGTTACTAATGGTAGCCTTTGTTACTTTGGTCCCAGCTCTCTGCAGGTCATTCACTAGGTCCCCCCGTGTGGTTCTGGGATTTTTGCTCACCGTTCTTGTGATCATTTTGACCCCACGGGGTGAGATCTTGTGTGGAGCCCCAGATCGAGGGAGATTATCAGTGGTCTTGTATGTCTTCCATTTTCTAATAATTGCTCCCACAGTCGATTTCTTCACACCAAGCTGCTTACCTATTGCAGATTCAGTCTTCCCAGCCTGGTGCAGGTCTACAATTTTGTTTCTGGTGTCCTTTGACAGCTCTTTGGTCTTGGCCATAGTGGAGTTTGGAGTCTGACTGTTGTGGACAGGTGTCTTTTATACTGATAACAAGTTCAAACAGGTGCCATTAATACAGGTAATGAGTGGAGGACAGAGGAGCCTCTTAAAAAAAAGTTACAGGTCTGTGAGAGCCAGAAATCTTGCTTTTTTGTAGGTGACCAAATACTTATTTTCCACCATAATTTGCAAATAAATTCTTTAAAAATCAGACAATGTGATTTTCTGGAATTTTTTTTCTCATTCTGTCTCTCATAGTTGAAGTGTACCTATGATGAAAATTACAGGCCTCTCTCATCTTTTTAAGTGGGAGAACTTGCACAATTGGTGGCTGACTAAATACTTTTTTGCCCCACTGTATATATATATATATATATATATATATATATATATATATATATATATATATATATATATATATTCCATTTTTATATTATTCTATTCTATTATTGTATTTTATTTAAATATTTTTAAATCCCCTTTTTGGTCCATATTCTATTTGATTCTATTTGCATAATATGAACTGCCATTAAAAAGCATTTCACTGCGTGTCATACTGTCTGTGATTGTGTATGTGACCGATAAAATCTAAATTACAATACAATACTAGTGTAGTGCCGAGAAAGAGTGCATAAATCTTGTGCATAAATGTACTTAATAGGCATAAAAATAGGCATGAATTTATCAACTCTTCTAAATGACTACACAATAGCTGGTACTAGTAGATGGAGTAGAACTGCAAGGTGATTACAGGCAGTGGCAAGTATTATTGAGACAGCAGTGTCCTCGTTGTGTAGTGTAGAATTCAGTAGGTTTATGGATGTAGGGAAAAACTGGCCCTAAACCTGCTGGGGCTGCTGCAGATGATCCTGTATCTGTTCCTGGATGGAAGTTGGTTGATCAGTTTGTACATTATACAAAAGCAAAATGCAGCGCCTAACAGCTTAAATGAGACAGTGACAAATCTTAACTCATATAATGATTCCCCTTTTTGAGTTTGCAAGGCTTTTTAATTATGGCCCTTGCTTCTATTTCAGTACGAAATAAATCATTATATTTAAATTTAGTTAACAGTAATAATTTTCCAAATAAAGGAGTAATGTCTCCTAAAGCACACTAAACACACTGTATAAAATATGTATAATAACTTCATAAATAAATAAATACCTATAGCCAGGGTGTGATTTGTGGAAAAACCAGAGGGGGGGGGGGGTGTTTTGAAAATAAGCTGATATGCTGCTTTGAATTCTCTTCATTTTTCGCTTATTTTGCTAGTTGTATTTTTCACACTGACATTGACCGTTAGTTGGTGCTTGGTCTCCTAGACGCAGAGCGGGAGCGTTCATAGTGACAGTCCGTTTCTGGTTTTATTATTGTTTGCGCTGACAGCGTTTCACTTTGATATATTTTTAAAGTATTTTAATATTTAATTTTTAGGCATTTTATATAATCTATTTTTGAATAAGCATCAATTACTATGGGCCAGTTGGGGGTGGGGGGTTGGGGGGGCTGCGGGGGTAAATTTTGTTCCCACCTGGGATAAAAATAAAAAATAATTCAGCAGAGATAGGGATATTTATACCAGAGGGGGGGGAATCCTCCCCGCCCTTCCCTTCAGCATATCGCACCCTGCCTATAGCTATAGACAGAAAACTTATGAGATCATCATGAATACAAACACTTGGAGGTAGGATGCAAATGCAGATTCACAGTGCTAAACCAAACATACATAATCAAACACAGGTGAACACACATAGAATGACTGGAAGTGTGGGAGTGCAGGAGGTTTCTGAGAGTGTGAGTGCCATGGTGGCCATGTTTGTAGGCATTGGTGAAATAGAGTCCATGACATCACATAATATTTTTTAATTAATTTATTTAAAGGCTAATTTAATTATTCCCAAATACATGCAACCCCACTACTGAAAACATAATTGAATATCAGCAGTTTTTCACCCTAACCTCCCAATAACGGATCTTAACAAGCAATGCAAAAGACTTAAATTGCTTACTTGCATATTAGTACTGTTTCTCTCTTCTTACTTACAGGTGAAGTAATGGACATCCCAGAAGCGCAGCATAAAGTGAGTGATGCCTTAAAAATGCCATTATTGTGACATGATTACAAAAGTATTACGTAAAGACATAAATAGTGTAAAGCTATGTATGAATATTATATATATATATATATATATATATATATATATATATATATATATATATATATATATATATATATATATCTATATCTTTTACTTTTAACACTTAAATGACATTTTGGCAAATAAAATTTTGGGTAAAATTCTAACTTGATGTCATCTATCATCTTTATCTGCGGACTTTCATGACAGTTTAAGACAGTGTTGTTGCTACCTTGGATCTCTATTGTGAAAGCTTTTGGGTTTGATATTTTCTAAATAAAATGTAACGACAGCTTTAAATATGTATTTTTGATTTTGATTTTGTTTCCATGAGCACACAGTACAGTGCACTCTGTCTATTATTTAATACAGTATGTTTGCTATTGAGAGCATTAACAATTTAGCAAGATGTGTAAAGATGGGTTTAATGATTATTAAGCTTTATACAGTCTGATGATATGATATAATATGATATAATAATATAATGGCTTTTTGTCAGAGGGCTCAGCCTCTGGATTTCAGCACGTGGAACTTGCTGGCTGATCCGGACTTTCGGTTTTATGACTCATCGCTGCTGGAAGCTGTGAAGGTTGGAGAGCCAACAGTGCACGAGTTCTTTCGTCTCCTGTCCCTCTGTCACACTGTCATGAGTGAGGAGAAAAGTGAAGGTAATTGCTCACAAATCCAGGCCTGGCTCTTGTTAATTAATTTAGAGCATTTGGCTACCTTCCTCTTATTTCTTTTGTTCTTATGAATAGAAGCCCAAAATTCTTGTGTAAGACAGGTTGTAGCTAATAAGTTTGAGCTTTATTCACGTTGTGATCCAGAGGGATAATTTTGTACACCTAGACTTCGCAACCTGAATTGGGAAATTGGTTAAATTAGAAAACATAATAATTTTTCATAATAAAATTAGAGGGAAATGGGCCAGCAGATTCTGGGCAGTAATGCAATTATATCTAACTCATTATGTTGCTTTGTTTCCTCAATTTTATCTGCTCCTCCCTCTCCTGTCTGCAGGAGAGCTGATGTATAAGGCTCAGTCTCCTGACGAGGGCGCATTGGTGACAGCAGCACGCAATTTTGGCTTTGTGTTCCGCTCTCGTACACCTGGAACAATCACTACGCAGGAACTAGGCAAAGCCGTCACATACACACTTCTTGCCATCCTGGACTTTAACAACATCCGCAAAAGGATGTCAGTCATAGGTATGGCATTCAAACACATACACACATTAGAATATTTATGACTACTCTGCTTATATATCTTGCATTTAAAGTTTTAAAATCCACAGTGTACAAGGTCGTTCAAATGAAAGTGTAATCCATGACCAACCTTTCACAAATCCAAACACACACACGACCTTCCAAACTTACAGTACAGATTATTAGGGCTAGATCACACAGATCTATTGATTATTTATTCAAATAATGTTACGCAATACCAACTTTTTTTATATTAATTTATATTGTTGTGAAATACCAACTAGAGGATTCGTATCCATACCTGATGAAACTGACAGTCAGCTTGTAGAGGAAGAAATGCTGACAGGGTAAGGGACTAAGGTAGTCCTTATATTTATTCTGCATTTCTATTAAAAGGCAGAATAAATATAAATGAAAACAAAGGCAGAATTAAAATGAGAATGTCAAAATAGCGTTTTGTCATAGAGCATACGTTTATTTTTGTGTGTATGTGGGTGTTTTAGTAAGGACTCCTGAGGGCCATATCCGTCTGTACTGTAAAGGAGCAGACACAGTGCTGTTTGAGAGAATTCACTCCTGCAACCATGAGCTGATGAACATAACATCAGACCACCTCAGTGTGAGTATGCTTGTGTTTCATAGATTGCTTGTATATTTGTATGTGTGAAACATTTTATATCCAGAAGAATATCACTTCACAATTTACTGTCATTGTTTCTATTGCAAAGTAATACAGAAAACAGCACTGGGTAATGATTTTCATTTCTTGTACTTTATTCTAATTTGCAAGAATCCTGTTTGCTGTAGTTATCAATTAAATGCTGCCATCTAGTGGACTGATTCTGACTGAGTGATTGTTACTCCTCCAGCTGCAAGGGGTTTATAGATTAGACTGGAAGAAGAGCCCTGAATAAGATTGATTTATGGTAAAGAAATGTCTAGAGCAGTGAGTATAGTAGTAGGACCTGATATCAACTGTGCAGATGTCTGTGTGGGTTTGTCAATAGGAGTATGCAGGTGATGGGTTACGGACGCTGGTGCTGGCCTATCGGGATCTGTCTGAGGAACAATGGGAGGAGTGGGCAGAGCGTTACCGTGGTGCTGAAAGAGCTACAGATTTCAGGGAAGATCGTCTGGCTGATGCCTATGAGGAGATTGAACAGGACATGATGGTACTGTGTCATAATAGACGGTTTGTTTTCATACTATAAACAAATATAAAGAATTTCCTGAAAATATACTTTGATAAAATGCTGAGTAAGAGGTCTCTGCAAAACAAAATTGGATAATGTTTTAACATGTGGGTATTACATACTCACCAGGAATTTTTTTTTTTTTGCTGTATATGACTGGCAAATGATAAGGGGCACGGTGGCTTAGTGGTTAGCACGTTTGCCTCACACCTCCAGGGTTGGGGGTTCGATTCCCGCCTCCGCCGTGTGTGTGGAGTTTGCATGTTCTCCCCGTGCCTCGGGGGGGGTTTCCTCCCCCAGTCCAAAGACATGCATGGTAGGTTGATTGGCATCTCTAAATTGTCCATAGGGGTGTGGGGGTGTGTGTGTGCCCTGCGATGGGTTGGCACTCTGTCCAGGGTGTATCCTGCCTTGATGCCCTATGATGCCTGGGATAGGCACAGGCTCCCCGTGACCCGAGTGTAGTTCGGATAAGCGGCAGACAATGAATGACTGGCAAATGATCTACACACATTTCTTTACCAAAGAAAGAGGAAACTGGACACAGCTGACTCTACTAAACAATGCTGAGCATTTTTATTTTCAGTTTTTATTTTAAGGAGAGAGCAGTCAAATCTATTTCATATTAAAGGCTCAGTTACACTAAGTCTATTGCTAATTTCATAATTCCAGAATATGGTTAAACATCCATAAAGAGTATTCACAGTGGCTTGCATAAGTATTCATTCCCATGATTTGGGATTACAGGGTTAAAGCCAGGTTTACATACACTTTGGCTAAAGAAGTTTGTTCTGTTTTGAAATTGTTTCAGATTTTCAAACACATTTTTTTAACAGTTTTTATATTGAAGAAGAAAGGCTATTCAACACCTATACAGTATCATCCAAGTGAAAATACTGCAGAATTGCTTTCATACAGCCACACTGACGGGCTTTTGAGCATGTTCTGCTACAGCATCTGTATCGGGTTCAAATCAGCACTTTAGGCCACTCCAAAACCTTACAATTGTTTCTTTTAAGCCATGCGGACTTGAATTGTTGTTATGTTGCATAACCCAACTGCACATCAGGATTTTCTGGTAGAGAGCAGAATCAATAGTTATGTTAATTATGGCAAGTTGCCCAGGCTGACCTCAACTCAAATCAACCCCACAATTGTTGGGGTTCTCACCAACAATTCTCACCACCACACCACTACATTTGACTGTTCGTATGATATACTTATTGCTAAAATCTGTGCTAACTTTACACAACATGTAATAGCAAAACTTCCACTTTTGACTCATCAGTCTGTAGCCTTTTCCCAAAAGGGTTGGGGTTCAAGTGTTTTGGTAAATATGAGATGAGTCTTCCTGTTCCTCTTGGCTAGCAATGTTTTTCAGAACGCTGATCTTTTCTGAGGCAGGCGATGCCTGAGATTCTTCAGTTGCTCACTTATCTTTTGCGACTTATTGATGAGTCATCAATGCTATAAAAAGGAACTTTAGTAGCCCGGCCACTTCTGGGAAGATTCACAACTGTTCCAAATTTCTTCCTTCCGGATAGAACGCCTCTTACTCATTGTCCCTAGAGTCCCAGAGCCTTAGAAATGATCTTTCCAGACCGATATAGTTAATTATAAGACAGTGCAGTTCAAAAGATTCTTCAAAAGATGTGCATTATTTTTGTATAACAGCACAGGTAGTTCTGGCTATAACATAAACAGTAGGTTAATATTAATGTACATGTTCTAATAAATTGTTGTTTACATAGTAATAGCTGAGAGACTGAGAGAGGTTGGTGAGGGAGTGACTTTCTCACAGCTATAACGTAGATGAGAACAGGAACTAATGTCTCTTGGGCATTTCACAACTTTAAATCTAACTGTAAGCCATTACAATGTATGAGATGGCGTTCTGTAATAAATTAAACACTTTAGTCATTGGCAAATCACTGTGATATAAGTGGAATGACACACTCTAGACCACACTGTTAAAAATTGTCCTATTAAGTTAAGTAAGTAACTGGCAGCACGGTTGCTAGCAAGTTACTGTTAAATTAACAGTGTCTTGCTGTTGTTGAAATTTACAGTTTGTTACCTGTTTTTGGAAATACAGCATGAAGCTGTTATTTTCTACATTAACAGTAAATTACTGTCAAAAGCATTAACAGTTAATTGTTTATTTTCACATATATCATATAACAAATATGTTATTATATTAAGAAATGCTAAGAAAAAATGAATTATTTTTCTAAATATTTCTTTGATTTTAAGAATTACCCCTGAGAAGTCTTGCTATAAAAACATGTTTTAATACACCTTTGAAAACCTTGGGAAAAAAAGCCACTTTAATCACAAAATATTCTCAAAATTACTGGCTGTGGCAAAGCAAGTGGAATGACTAAATAACCTTAAACTTCAGAATAAACGTGTTTAACTGAAAAAACAAAACATTTCTATAACATTAGAAAAAAACTAAATGAGTGACTCAGAGAACTAATTAGTGAATAAGAATTACTGAATTATTAGTAAATAAGAATTAATGAATGAAGGAATAATAAATTCAAAATTTATGTATTTCAAAATGAACCTGAAAAAATTGTGCAACTGACACACTAAAAAGCATGTTTATGTCATGTGTGAAGAGTATGTGTAAGGTGTGTGTGTGGTAT
This sequence comes from Hemibagrus guttatus, assembly GCA_033459395.1. NCBI lineage: Eukaryota > Metazoa > Chordata > Actinopteri > Siluriformes > Bagridae > Hemibagrus > Hemibagrus guttatus. Next base: position 25,937,053 of record JAUCMX010000003.1, on the reverse strand, counting down.
GTCAGTGAATGAGTGAATCACTTATATGCAGTCCCACTTAAAGTCCATTAGTTTCTTAAGTAGCCTGGCAACCCGAGTGTTGACCGATTTCTTTTTATGTGTGACCTTCCCCGTCCGCTTTGACAGGACTTGTCCACCCTTGGTGCCTTTTTCAGAATTTATACCAATGGACTGCCTGAAAAACAAATGCGTACATTCAGAATTAGCGTGGGTAAACGTTTACATAACGAGAATGTGAAGAGAAATAAATATATGAAGCTAAGCATTTAACCTCTGAATGAATTCCAACTTGGCTGGATGCCCTCACAGATTATTTGCTCCTCAAAACTGATCATCCATTTATGAATGCAGATTCCTTGTTTTTCACCTAAAACATTCCAAAGACGGGGGTATGGTGGCTTAGTGGCTTAGTGGTTAGCACGTTTGCCTCACACCTCCAGGGTTGGGGGTTCGATTCCCGCCTCCGCCGTGTGTGTGGAGTTTGCATGTTCTCCCCGTGCCTTGGGGGTTTCCTCCGGGTACTCCGGTTTCCTCCCCCAGTCCAAAGACATGCATGGTAGGTTGATTGGCATCTCTAAATTGTCCGTAGTGTGTGTGTGTGTGCCCTGCGATGGGTTGGCCTTCCGTCCAGGGTGTATCCTGCCTTGTTGCCCAATGACGCCTGAGATAGGCACAGGCTCCCCGTGACCCGAGAATAGTTCGGATAAGCGGTAGACAATGAATGAATGAACATTCCAAAGAAAAAACAATGTCAACAGTCACATAACATATTAATATTTTACTGCCAGATTGCAAATGAATTTCAGTCCAAACTGAAATCATTTTACCTGAAATCATTTTACCTAGTCACAGAGCCCTGTTCTTTCTACATAACAGATGCATTTCAAAATGTTGATTGTGACTGGTCTGGACAGACACTGCAGTCAACACGTGTATATACTGTGTATTGTGAAATTGTTGCTGCAATTTTTTATGATTTATTTAACTCAATATTTTTGCTCTATATAGTTGAAGGGTTAAAAAAGTTAGTAAAAATTTACTAATTAATTAGTCACCCTCACCTTCAAAGACGTTTCATTTTCAAAACTCATATGAAGCTATTTTTAATATTCTTTCATCATTTCTGTTCATCCATTAAAAGTCCAGTCAAATCCATGGCAAATAGAAACTCAAACACGCTAGCCTGACAGACGAGGACAAACCTCATTGGTTCTCACATGTCAAGCAAGCATGTTTGAGCTTATTTGCTCTATGTATGCTCAATGATGAATGTTTATACATGAATAAACAAAATGAAATTCATACATTTACAATACCTTTATGAACTTTTTGACGCATCAATGGTTTTTTGGACTTTCAATTGATGAACAAAAATGAAAGAATTTTAATAATATATTCATTTGTTTTCCAAAGATAAATGAAAGTTTTAAAAGAGAAGTTAACTTGCAGAACAAAAATTTACAGATAATATACTCACCCCCTTGTCATCCAAGATGTTCATGTCTTTCTTTCTTCAGTCGTAAAGAATTTTTTTTTTTTTTTTTTTTTTTTGAGGAAAACATTTCAGGATTTCTCTCCATATAGTGGACTTCTATGCAAGCAATCCAAAAGCAATCCAAAATACAGCAAACATTAAACAAAACAGCAACCCTAGTAAAGAAAAACGTCTCTCAGAATACAGTTATGTACAAATTAGTGCAAGCTTACCCAAATTTGCAAGCAGAACGTTACCGAAATAAACGTTTTGTCTAATATACATTGAAGGTATAGTATATTAGGCAATAAATGAAAATATATCAAGTTAAAATTAGCAAAAGAGATGACGATAATTTCGGCGTGCTACGACATCAATCTGACTTCGATGCTAGTGTTTAGTCTTACTTTGCAGAAGAGTTTATATTATCATGTTTGATTGAAGTCACCTTGTATTCGAGGAATATCTGAATCAAAAATCCAGATCCACTCCATGACGCCGTTGGTACATTGACGGGTTTAGCACTGAAATGGACGTATAAACAGTTACAATATCAGCATCTACAATTATTACAGTTATTTGCACAGTTATTTGCGATTGCAAACGTGTATTTTGTGTAAAGGGAGCAATATAAAGCATCACAGTATAAAGACGGATGAAAATCCACATGTATGCCGTCACAAAAAACAGCTTAGCAAGTCATGTATTATTCCTTACATAACTTTCTTTCTCGTCATTTCCAGAAATGACTTTTGGTGTGTTGCTTGTTTAGACCTTTTTACCTACTTCACATTGTTGGAAAGCTTGTATTTAAGTTATGTTTAGAGCTAACAATCAGTTCATACAGAACCAGTTGGTGTTGGTAACCTCATTAAAAACTTATGTTACAGTTTGTTTGGAGAACTGAAACAATGAATTGTGACAAATTTGAGGAGAAAAAAGCAGTGTCACTTTTTCATTCCATTATATATGATAAATGTAGACGCTTACTGTAAAATACCGTCATTGCAAGATTAGTGAAATAACTGGAAACTCAGGAGAGTATTGTGCAAGCCTTCTGCAGTTCATACAATGACTTTAATTTAGAATATAGATTTCAAAATTACTTGGGAAGCCAGAGTGAAACTTTCGTGTCATCAGTTCCTACCCATGCACCGCATGATTGACACCCAGATTTAGACTCTTTGTCTGCTAAAAGTTATGTCAGGAGTCTAGGAGTCATTTTTGACAATGACCTCAGACCTTTAAACCTTAAAACTTTAAAACATCAATAACAAATGTAAAACAAACAAATAAAAAATGTAGAACAAAAGGTCACTACTACTTTGCAACATGAACATCAAAATGCTGTTGCTAGAATCCTGACACACATAACCCACACTGCTCTGCAAATCCCTTCACTGTATACGTACCCATGCAATTTATTTTCAAGATTCTTTTTGTTTTATTTTTTTGTATTAAATTTGAAGCATCTTTATTATTATTATTATTATTATTATTATTATTATTATTATTATTATTATTATTCTCTTTACCTTAGAGGTGAAACGAGAATTACAAGATGGGAGCATTAACCTTGACTTCATAATGATTTCATAGAATAACCTCAGAAAAGATTTTTTCAGAACTGAAAGATAAATTATTGTGCGACTGCTGCAAAGATGATAGCGTTAGAGGTCTCTGAAGTGCCGTGTTAAAGACTTTTGGTAAAATACAGACGCACTAATGAGACTCAGACAATAGCATATATTGATTTGTTTCTATAAGCAGACAGTGTAATATTTCAGATCAGCTCATTGTCGGGATAATGCAGTATATTAGGGGTATAACATTCCATTACAGCTCAGAATTTTCTGCTGCCTAAACTATTTAGTGACTTAATAAGCATTTGATGATCTGAGATTAGATTATTTCCAAAGGAACTAGAGAAAAGAGGGGGTAGATTTGGTGTCAGAGTTTGCATAAAGTATAATATTATGGGATGTGTGTGCATAACCTATGTATTGTTTTGCATTATATGTTGTAGCTTTTGGGAGCCACAGCTATAGAGGATAAACTGCAAGAGGGTGTGGCTGAGACCATCGCTATCTTGTCACTGGCTAACATTAAAATCTGGGTGTTAACTGGGGACAAGCAGGGTGAGTGAAAACCACATTAACAATATCTACAAAAACAAACCATACTCTATGGGAGCTAAAGGACATTATGTTCATTCTATGACACTTAACAATCTTTATAGGACTTACATATGTACAATGACAGATGGTCATCACTACTGTACCAGCATACAGTGTTTTTCACATACAGTATTGACCCCACTGATTTTTTTCATCACATTGTGTAGTATTATAACTTGGAATTGAAATGGACTTTTACTGGATTTTTACCATTTGATTTACATACACACTGTGTCTAACATTTGAAGGTACAAAGTATTTTTATTGTGACACAAAACATCAATGCCACATTTGGCTGCAATTAGAGCTTTTTGGTATACTGTATATCTCAATCAGCTCTGCACATCTATATTCTGATTATTTTGCCCATTTGTCTTAGCAGAATTGTCCAGGCTTAAGTGAACCGTGATTTTGATGTCTGGCTAAAGATTCTCAGTCGGATTGAGGTCTGGGCTTTGAGTGGGCTATTTTCGGTATACTACTTCGTTGTAGCTTTGTCAGTCAGCTTAGGGTTGTTTTCTTGTTGCAAGGGGAATCTCTGTCTCAGCCTACAGTATCTTGCAGCCTGGAAAATGTGTTCTATTCATCTTGCCACAACATGATGCACCATGATTCACAGTGGGGATGGTATTCTCAGGGTGATGAGCAGTGTTGAGATTCTGGCAAATGTAGCACTGTGTGCCAAGACCAAAAATGTAATATTCCCACATCAGTCCAATTTTATTTCCTGTTTGTAAGACTACAAAATGTGGAAAAGTGAAAGGGTGTAAATATACTTGTGATTTATTCACTATACTTTGCACATTTATTTATTAAGTTACAAAATAATATTTTAATATGCCATAATGTGGCTATCTTATAGAGACAGCAATGAATATTGGCTACTCGTGTAAAATGTTGACTGGCGACATGACAGAGATCTTCATTGTTAATGGGCACACTGTCCAAAGTGTTCGTGCAGACCTCAGGTACGGTATCTATCTGTTTATATTTTTGTCCTTTCATCTACCAATCCTTCTTCAGTCCATATATCCAGTATCAAGTGGTCATTTAGTTCTTTTCTGATCTTTGTTTTTCACATGTACCACTTGGTTGATTCTCTTCTCTTTTTTTCTGCAGGAGAGCAAGGGAGCACATGATGGAGTCTGCCCGCATACGAGATGGTGGAAAGGAGGCAGAGACTCAAGAGCTAGGAAATGGATTTGAGACAGATGCAGCTAAGCAGGAGAAAGGTGCCCAAACCCAGTCCCTTCCTACCTCAGAGCTAGAGTCCATCAGTGGAGAGTTTGCACTTGTTATCAGTGGACACAGCCTGGTGAGTAGTGAAAAAGGCTTTGCTGATCATTTGTAGAATAGAGCCATTAAAGCATGTTTAATTACTGTCTCTGTTGTAGGCTCATGCACTGGAGTCAGACATGGAGAAAGAATTTTTGGAGACAGCATGTGCATGTAAGGCAGTGATCTGCTGCAGGGTCACTCCTCTACAGAAGGCTTTGGTGGTCGAACTTGTCAAGCGGCACAAGAAAGCCGTCACACTCGCCATCGGAGATGGAGCCAATGACGTCAGTATGATCAAGAGTGAGTTAGAGACAAATGTGATTTGAAATACTCAAGTTAAAGATGGACCTTTATGGCTTGAAGTTTTTGGCTCCATGGTTGTTTACGGTCATTATTTTTGTTATGTGCAAAAATAAGACATAAGATACAGGTATTATAGTTTCTAGGTATTTTCATAAACTTTAGCACAGGCACTAACCTTGCAGAGAGCAACCAATGGGCAATATACACTCACATAAAGAAAACAGGCCAGATGCTGAAAAAATTCCAAAAATAACCTTAAAAAAAGGCCCAAAAGAAAAAATGGCCCAAAAATTTTTTCCAAAATTTAAAAAAAAATAAAGGGAAAAAAAAAAGAAGAAAAATATTCACCCACTGCCAGGAAGACTTCCTTTTACATAACTCCAATCTTTCTCAAACAAGAAGTGAATGAACCTTTCTTCCCCTTCCTCTTTCTTTTGAGACAGTCCTGAAAATAGTTATAGCTATTGCACACCATCAACTTATATCTAGTTGATGTGCAATGTAGGCCTTAAAATAATGCCATGTGGTTCATGTAATACTTTCCCTCTGTCTCAATATGCATATAAGCATATTAGAGCAGGTAAGAGATCCACCTCTTCACCTTGCTGCAGCATTTCCCTTTCCACTAAATGCAAATGCGCACCAGTATAAATAAAACTGACCTGCATTGTTTGCCAATTGAAGGAGTACTGACCCCTGCATCACAATCCGCCAGGTTTATATTAACAGGAAGATGCCTGCCCAGCTTTTTATGGGCTTGCTGATTTAATTCACACTGTTTATTGTCTCAGAGTATGGAAATTCTAACACTGACCCTAAAGGTCAAATCTTCTAATTCACATTCCACTAAGGCTAAGAAACCCAGCCAGGAAAAACAATCATCGTTTCTAAATTGTGTGTGTGTGTGTGTGTGTGTGTGTGTGTGTGTGTGTGTGTGTGTGTGTGTGTGTGTGCATATGCTTGTGGAACGTATGCTTATGAATGCCTGTGAAAATGAAAATAGTGTATATAAAAAAATGAAAAACCCTGTTAAAACTTTAACGAAAATAAAGAATTTTACATCTTCAACCTTTAATGTGATATAGCAACCAACAAAATTTAAGTGAAAAAATACAAACTTGTGATAACCTGGTTACATACTTGTGCATGGTCTTTTATAATAGGGCTGTATAATGTGGCTGTGCTTATCATACACATACTTATCAGTGATTATCATACACCTGTCTCTTGTCATACAACTGTTTCTATAGGATTGTCTTGATGTCATCCTGGTTTCATCCATATGCTAAAGCCATGTTCTGCAAAGATCTTACAAAGCATGTACAGAATAACATTGTCAAAAGGTACTGATCAGGAGAGTGCCACAAAATAACTTCCAAATTATTAGATGTAGCTAGGGCTGAAACGATTCCTCGAGTAACTCGAATACAAAAAATCATCGAGGCAAATTAGTTGCCTCAAAGCTATGTTTAGTCCATTTACTGTAACTACACACAGAGCGCTGTGTTTCCCGACGGACCATTATTACTGACGCACAACCCGCTAACCTCGGGGAGAAAACGGTGAGGGGCAAGAAGATTCAGGCCAAATAAAACGGCAGAAAGTTTTCAAAGTTTGGGATCATTTCACACTAAAACAGACAGAAAGCTCTGTACAGTGTGATTACTGTAAGATTGAACTGGTTTACCACAACAGTACAAGTTCACTACTTCAATATCTCATTCAAAAACACACAGTCCACGGAGTCGACACAAGCTTAGTACTTAGCTTAAATCAATATGACTGCTAGTTGAAATTGAGGCCGTAAAAATATATGTGGATTGTGGCTACATGTAGTGACTATTTAAGACTGTAAATCAATATGGTGGCTAGTTATGATGTCCCTAATTTAGCTAAGTTTTGTGAAAGCCTAAGCGTCATTCATGTTGATAGCCTCACTCTCTCTCTCTGTCACTCTCACTCACACACACACACCAGTATGTAGATAGACATTTAAGAGGGTTATTTTCCAAATGACTCTAATTTCATGTTACAGAAAAATGTGTTAAGAAATTTTATGTGTATAGACTCTTGTTCTTGTTCCAAGTTACCTTTCTGTCCACTAATTTTTGCCACTTAGAAAAGCCACAAAGTCTTCCAGGAAGACAGTAAAGGGTTATGTCCTGCTTGAGCTGTAGTTAGACTGAAACTTGAAAGTTAAGTTGCACAACATAAATGCAATGTTTAGGTATTATTATTATTATGACTACTACTACTATTGTTTTAGGTTGTACCATGTTTACCTTTTTTTCAAGTAATTAAGTTTTCTTTATTTATATATTTGTATTTGCATTTTGAATGTCAATTAAATGCACTAAATGTGTTCAGATTTTACAACTTAGTTAAGAGACCAATCTTATTTTCTCTTGCATATTTAGTATTCCTCTTTAATAAAGAAAAAGTACTTCTTATCCAATTACTCGATTAATCGATGGAATAATCAGTAGAATATTCGATTACTAAAATAATCGATAGCTGCAGCCCTAGATGTAGCATAGTGTCCAGTGAAGGCCACCTCTACAGATGAAAGCATAAGAGGAAAACTTAGCAAATACTTGTCAGTCCTGCATGGTCTCTCGGTTTTTCGAATGTATGGGATATGGATTAGCCTTAATCACCCCAGACTGTGTATCAAAATATATAATATTTTCAAAAAAAAACAAGCTAGGTCGTATTGAGCATAATTCTATAAGATATTTATCACCTAGAGAACACCATGATGAAGCATGGTGGTGGTGGTGGTATAATACTATGGGTCTGCTTGTCTTCAAATTGAACTGTGGTTCTAGTCAAGATAAACGGGATTATTGATACCTCCAAATTCCCGGCCTAATTTGGCAGTTAGATTTTAGCTTCTGTTAGACTTTTAGCATGTCAACAAATGTCAACGAAAGTATCTCTTCAGAAGGAGATTAGTGCACTGAAAATGCTGTGAATGCTTGTATATGAGAGAAAGTCTTCCACTAAACCCAGTCATGTCACAACTGGTCACACTGAAAGAAGAAGAAGGGTTTGTAAAGCAATGGTGTTCATGACTAAACCTCCTGTATGCCATCTCGTAAGATTTTTTTCAACACATTTCCCCTTTAACTGACTCACCCACTTGTTTTTTCCTTTAGAAAGTGGTTCTATGTCCAAGTGTAAGTTAATGACCAATCAGAGCAAAGTAGAAAAAACAGAAACAAAGCTTCAGAACTGAATTTGAAAACAAGGCCAACAGCAGGCATGAAAAAATAACATGATGAAAATAACATGATGTGTGATGCAGAATTGTAATGTCCATTTATCATGATTGTACAAGGGTTGGGCAGAAATATCTTGAAGCCTCTTTTTTTAACTTGGAACTGAGAAATCCATCAACTGTTCTGGACCAATATTCTGAGAAAGCACTGATGGTCAAATACTAAATGCACCTTACTAAACAGTTATGTGTATTCCATTTCATTACATGTTCCTCTGTGTTACTGTCTTTCTATATGTGATTATTCTGAACGGTGAATACGGTGATTACATTTTACTCTTTAGTGAAAGCTCAGCCAGAGAGCTCATTTATATTTAGCCATGTTTTATTTTGTTACATTCTAATACATGGCCTTTGTTTAGTTATATGCCTCAAAGAGTCTGATAGGTTCATACATACATTGTGCCATTATTTAGTTTTAATGATCTTACTTTTATAATACTGAACATTTAAACAACCCAATATGAAAACCTAAGGCACATATTCAGGCCTTTTTTTGCTGTAAATTAAATGTATCATAGTGAGACATAGTGAGCCGTATCTTATTGCATCAAATTTGAGTTTTGTGTACAGTTACACTCTTTTTAAATGTGTATTGGTGGAGAACTATCGGGCATTGGTGGCTCAGTGGTAGGTTTCTTGCCTAGCATGTGAAAGGCCTGGGTTCAATCCCCAGCCACTGGATGCAGTGCTGGTCCCAAGCCCAGAAAAATGGGAGGGTTGTGTCAGGAAGGGCATCTGGCATAAAACCTGTGCCAAGTTGTTGTGTGGACCAGTTGGTCCGCTGTGGCAACCTCGAGCAGCCAAAAGCAACTTATTGGTGGAGAATTATTCTAAAGTGATTCTCCTACAAACTTAAAATGTATTCTATATACTGCATTTTAGAACATGTCATGGACTAAATACAGATGTTAATTTGTAACACTGTTACTTGTAATCCATTACAGTCCAACTTGAATTGTGCCCTATTCCCTCTGAACGCTCCACCTCTCACGGTGAGAACGCTGAGAAGTCTCCCCCCACCCATGGGTTGAAATTACCAGCCATTCAGAATGAATATGAACATTATTTTCTAAGTCAATTGCAGTTTAATATGAAACAGATAAACTAAGTAGCAAAAATAAAAAGGCCTTATAGAAAGCCTTATAAACAGCTGCTAAAGCATTTGCTTTGGTATATAAATAAAACTGCATGATCTATGAGCTGTTACCTGATCTAGTTATAAAATATAAAATTTGTGGGGTTTTTTGTAATAATCATACATCCCACATAAACACATGCACATTCTGTTTTGTTTCTTCTCTATCCAGCGGCTCATATAGGCGTGGGAATTAGTGGACAGGAGGGCATCCAGGCAGTGCTGGCATCCGACTACTCCATCTCCCAGTTCCGCTTCCTGCAACGCCTCCTACTGGTACACGGACGCTGGTCCTACCTGCGCATGTGCCGCTTCCTCTGCTACTTCTTTTACAAGAATTTTGCCTTCACCATGGTGCACTTCTGGTTCGGCTTCTTCTGTGGCTTCTCTGCCCAGGTCAGAGGGTTGTGGCTTCATGCAAAGCGTATCTGAAACCTCAGAGCACCTCACTCTCTCTCTCTCTCTCTCTCTCTCTCTCTCTCTCTCTCTCTCTCTCTCCTGTCTCCTGTCTCCTTCTCTCTCTCTCTCTCTCTCTCTCTCTCTCTCTCTCTCTCTCTCTCTCTCTCTCTCCTGTCTCTCTCTCTCTCTCAGCTAAGCCTCATATACCTTAAACCACATATATAACTCACATCAACACTGTTATGAAACGTGGGGTGAGCTAATGAATTTTTGAGGTGTGAAGCAGGCATCCTACAGTTTTTTCTTATAATGTCTTCCAAGTCTGGCATGTCTATATTGCATTTCTAAGCCTTTTTACAATTTTTTTTTTTTTCTCACAAGTTTATTTGTGAAAATGCTGAAACAGAGAGACATATTTTGACTCTCATTAGTTACATTGGGGTGGAGGACTAGAGTGTTGTGCTCTAGCCCTGCAATACTAGAGTTGAGCATCCAAAATACATAGTCTTAATCACAAAAAGACAACATATGTTAGTCCCCACTCAAAATTGTTTATACATTGGCTGGGTACCATCACAATAAAACGGAACGGAGACACCAGCATAGACAATGATGGCTATACAGTGCTATATTCTGTGACAGACTGTATCATATAAAAAAATGTACTCTGCTATGGCATATTATTCCTAACCTGACCTTTGTTTTTCTGTCTCATTTAGACAGTATATGACCAGTACTTTATCACTCTCTATAACATTGTGTACACATCATTGCCTGTTTTGGCCATGGGCATCTTTGACCAGGTATTCACACTACAAAGAAATTACTCTTGTAGAAATCTCTACTCCCTCACTCACGCCATCCTTTCTTTCCCCAGGATGTCCCTGAGCAGCGTAGTCTTGAGTACCCAAAACTGTATGAGCCAGGTCAGCTAAACCTGCTCTTTAACAAGCGTGAGTTCTTCATTTGCATTACTCAAGGAATCTACACATCTGTGGTGCTGTTCTTTGTGCCATACGGCGTTCTTTCACGAGCTACACAGAGCAACGGTGTTCCGCTTGCTGATTATCAGACCTTTGCCGTCACCACCGCCACAGCCCTCATCATTGTCGTCAGCGTCCAGGTCAGTTAAGACATTCCAGTTCTAGGTCAGTTAAGATTTTTAGACATCTATAACATAAACTGTCATCCAGCTTCTCCTCACTTTATTAATGGAATAGAACAATAGCCACTTGGTGCACACTATTGATATACAGTCACAAGATCATAGCATGTCAGGGGGATGTGGTAGTTTAGTGGTTAAGGTGTTGAACTATTGCTCAAATAGTTGTCTGTTCAAAACCCAGGTCCACCAAGCTGCCACTGCTATGCCCTTGAACAAGGCTCTTAACCCTCAATTGCTCAGTTGTATAAAATGGGATAAAATGTAAGTCACCCTGGATAAGGGTATCTGACAAATGGCAGAAATGTGAATATCTTTTCCTTTTACAAATTTGTTATTTGTCTTCACCAGTGCTTAGTTTCTGACCATGGTAGTTTTTTTATAAGCTTTGTGGACATAAAAATGAGACACAAACTCAGTGTAACTGCTGTACTGAGAAGCTTATCCTACAATGAGGGGAAAATAAGTGATTTGTCACTTTTGTTTTTGTTATATACTATACTTTCAGTGCATATATCCACTTTAGGTTTACGTACGCATCTTTTGACTTTTTCATGATGTTAGCCTTCATCAATTAACTATTTATTTTTCTTGAGTCACTGAAGTTGCAGAAGCTATACATTATATAATGAAAATGTTCTATCACTTTAGACTAACTGCATCAAAATTGATCATAACGTTGGCATATCTGCTTCTTAAGTTAATTAAAGTTTATAAAAGCTCATATCTGCTCATATGTTATCTATATATTCTAGCAATCATGAGGTCCCCACTTTTATCGGAGATATTGCGTAAAAGTATAATGTCCGCTGACAAGATTTGATAGTGATCTTTTTTATAAATGGTTTAATGCTGCTTTATAGATTTATGTAATGCTTAGGAATATGTTATGTCTTATTTCTGCTCTATATGTGGCAAATTAATTACTAGCTAATTAACTGGACAGTTGGCATTGGCTTAAGTAAAATGACCCAGTGATATAAATGATCAAATCTACTGAATAAATCGTTTTATTAGCAGAGGATGGTTGCAGAAAATTCTGTGATTTCTGTCTGTGATTTGGTTAATGCACAAAAGACAAACTTTTCGACTACATCAAGAAATTAATCATACAGTAATCTCCAAACTGTGGATAGACATCACTTTTTATTCGTTCACTAGCTACTAGCTGTGCAGTCTAAGAGGTGACTCAGTGTCTGTTACTCAATCTGTTTGTTACAGGTTGATTAAAATAAGGCATTTTTCTATGCTACATTTTAGCATGCTACCAAACATAAGAAATGTTTGTATATTCCACACTGACATTGTGTGTTAAGATTCTAAGACTGTATAGCAACATGACATTAATCCTGAGTTCATAGCTGTTCATAAAAGTTTTATGTTTATGTGTGTATGAATGTGTAGATCTCTCTGGACACAGGATACTGGACAGCTATTAACCATTTCTTTGTGTGGGGTTCTCTGGGGGCATACTTCACTATCCTTTTCACCATGCACTCCAGCGTCCTGTTTATGTTCTTCCCCAAGCAGTTTCACTTTCTGGGTAAGGCAATAACACTAACCTCCAAACTATTCCAGACTCCAGGTATTTGTATTAAAGTACAGAATTTGTGAGATATGTATCAGTTGAAAACAGGTTATATGTTATAAGGCTTCTGAAAAAAATACATAACTGGTTTGTCAATAGATGCCTTTGTGAGGAGAATTTTTTACTTGAGGTAAACAAGTAAAATGTGTGTAAGATTTAATGATGCAATATGTATTTGTTTCTCCACAGGAAGTGCGCAGAACACATTAGCACAACCAGTGGTGTGGTCGACTATTGCCTTAGCTACAGTCATTTGCATTGCCCCTGTGGTCACCTTTCGATTCCTCAAATTAAACCTTAAACCCCAGCTGTCAGACACTGTAAGTCACAACATGTTTACCAATGCTGAACTAGGTGTGTTTTTTGGGTGTGGGTTGAGCTTTTATATACCAAACTTCCCCACAAGGAGAGAAATATTTGACAAGTGTTAAGCTTTGGTTTGTCCCCATAAGTAAAATTTGTTTGTTTTTGTACAAAAAGTGCAGCTTTTATTTATAATTGTGCAAGAGCATAAATGGTTTCTTTTGTTTGCTGAGATTAAATTTGTGTTTAGGTTTAGACACAGGATTGATTAAATAATTTCATCCAAATTTATGTTGATGGAAAGTTGTCTCAAGGCTAGTAAGAGACATGTTTTCCTCTGTTTGCCTTGGCTTCCTGTAAGCTAGCTAGTTGATTTCACCTGTTTTTACTTTTGCCCTCAAGGTGCGCTACACTCAGCTTGTGCGCCAGAAGAAGTGGAAGCCCGGTGGGCGTGCCAGGTCTGGTGTAGGTGTGATGGGTGCCTCAGGGGGTGCACCTCTTGGGCGTTCATGTCATGGTGGCTCCCGTCGCTCAGGTTATGCCTTTGCTCATCAAGAAGGCTTCGGAGAGCTGATTACCTCAGGCAAAAATATGCGTCTGAGCTCGCTCGCTATTGCTACCTTTGCCTCACGGCACAGCTCCAGCTGGATCGATACACTCCGCAAGAAAAAACAGACAGCGGCCTCGGCTCAGCCAACTCCGTCAAACTCCGTCTTACCCCTTTCCACATCTTCCTCTCTGACTGGCCCCCAGGAAACATGTCCAGAGAGCATGGGACAAACACATGTGAACACAGTCCCCAACAATAGTCTTAGTGATGTCCAGTTAAGCATGACAAATTTTACACAAGTGGAGATTGAAGCTACAGTCTTATAGTGCAGGTAAACACAAAAATGTACTTTCATATAGAAATCTTTCCTTTAAAAAGTCACACAGCCATGTTCAAATGGACTATACTGTATATAAATCATTGATATAGAATTTGTGGCAGCAAAGTGTCATTGATCATCAGCTGTGGATATAGAGGAGGTAAGTTGAACCGGCAGGTAATACATGATGATTCTCTCCTGTCTTGTTACCACCTCTGGATTGTCCATGAAGGCCAATGTGGCAAGTGTCACATGTGGACCAGTGGCAGGGGACACCGCTGTTGATGTGGTACGGCTGCTTATGGCACAGGTCCAGGATCGCTTGGTGTTAGGTTTTTGTGGACAATGGTCAGACGATCTTTATGATCTCACTGAGTGGGGATGCTTCCAGGATGGTGTATAAGTCTTCCTGGTGTGTGAGGGTGTAGAAGAAGTCTCAACACACTTTCAAAAACTCAAAAAATGACAAATCAACAGAAGAGGGACTGAAAGCACAGAGAGAAATTATGTAGACTGCTGGTAAAATGACTCAGGTGAGAATCATCACAGGTTACCTGACCTTTCAACCTGTCTCCTCTCTCTGCTTTGACCGATTCAGAAGACTCACAGAGTTGAAACACTGTATAAACAAGCACACATTTTTTGTTTGCCAAGATATAATAACCTACAATAAGATTTTAGGAAACTATTAGGTACACTTAGCTACATTGAAAAACAGATTCTGAAATTAAATAATACATTCCCCTGTAAAAGTCCCCGAAGATCCTTAATTCATAAGAGAAGAAAAAAAAAAGCAGGATGCATCTGGGGGGGAGCATTTTTGCCTTTTATTTAGTAGCAACATTACCTGCGCTCTCTTTTATAGGAAACACTGTTTGGCAGCTGGGGACAGGAACACGGCACAGTGGAGCCAGCAAGCTTTCTCAACTTCATTCCACGGGGAAAGCATCCACTGGCAAGAAATCGATGTAGACTCACTGACTGTGAACTCCTCTGTATGTCCTTATATCTTATATCTAACAGAATACAAGGCCTTTGTCAAGAAATCATCAGTAAAGTCTGACAACCAGACTTAAATGAAAGAACTTTAAGTGCGCATGCAGCAAGAGCACTGAACATGGTATACTTCAAACCACACATACTACTCCCTGTTGTTCCTGTCTCTGTTGTGTTGTGTGTACAAAAAATGAGTGTAAAAGACAGAAATGAAATGGCATTGTTCAGGTTCACATTTTAATTCAAACAAAACAAAACAAAACAAGTGTTCAATTATATCATTAAAAAAATAGAATTGAAATGTCATTGTGCAGGTTAACAGGCCCAGGTTCAGACAATTATATAGTATATAGACAATTATATAGTGAAATTGCTCTTTCACACCATTCACTGCAGGTGAATATTTGAAAATATGGTTTCAGTTAAAAATAGTTTAAATGCAGATGAGATTTCAGTAAGGGAAAGTTTCTTAATAATTACATCCAAAAGTACATGGCTTTTACACAGTCATTACTTTTTCAGGAGATTATATGCATTTCCTTACATCTTTGTAGCAAATATTTAGCAGTGAAATTGTAATGTGAGCGGTTATCTGATACAGATGTAATCTGATACAGATGTTTAGAGTTGCAGTATATTCCTGTCTGAGGCAAATGGACTTGTGTTATATGCTTCAAGTTCAGTTTCCCTGATTTAATATTAGACAATACTACTAGGCAATGGATTGACCTGTAAAATCTTTGTACACTGTACATAGACAGGCATTAGTTGCACTAAACTATCTTAGATATCCAAGTTCCGATTATTGATCCTTATTTGGAAATGTTGGAAATGACTTTTTCTCTCTTTTTTTGCAGAGGTTATGTATAATAACTGATAAACACAATGCAAAATATCCATACTTCCAAAGTACTCTTTTCTTTTATACTTTTTGAAAGATATTCCTCATTGTCTTATAAGGATTTATTACTTTGATAAAGTTATTTTGGTGCCTGGCAATACTTTCCCTTCGGGGCTGTATTTTTCAGAGAACTGCCACTTACATGAGTATTGGTTAGAGGTCTATAGTATGGCTACTCATGAAAACCCAATACTTGAAAACATTTTCATGATACACAATATACCCTAAATGGCCAGTTTAATAGAAAAACTTGTACAATTGCTTATTCATGCAATTATCAGCTCATGATGTGGTAGCAATGCAATGCTTAAAATTCTGCAGGTATCAGTCAGAGCTTCAGTTATTTATGACATTAAAAATCACAGGCAAATTCCTTTGAGTGTGGCTTGGCTGTTCTGTGTGAGTCTACAGTGACTCACATAGTGTGTGATTTGAACATTAAATGAAGCACTTGAACCTGCATAATTTGATGCATTGCCCTGCTGCCACATGATTGGCTGATTGGATATTTGCATGAATGAGCAGGTGTATGGGTGTTCCTAATAATCTGCATGGTGAGTGTATATCATGGAATTTTAGTTTTGCTTTACAGAATGCTAGTAAAAGGAGGGAAAGTTAAATAAATACATTTAATGTCTAATTAAATGTTTGTTGTTGTTGCAATGACAGAGCTGGTCAGTGGCTAGAAGATACCTGCAGTATTTTAGTAGACTACTCTGCCATAATTTATTACAGTATGGTTTATATACTGTCATATTCATAGGAACTTTTGGAGGACCACTGGAAGATGTCTTGATTCTGTGGATAATTTAGTGGATAAAGCCTGTCAGTGTGTAAAGCACTTTTTATGTTTGTGTGGATTCTGCAGTTCTCCATGAGAACGCAACATGAACTCAAATGGAACAAAACTCTTGCTGAACTTTCGCATTTATCACACCATATTGGTGTTCCAAGACTCTGAGCTGGACTTCTGGAGTACTTAATACTTAGAGCCATACTCTTTTGGATTCTGTAGGAATGAACTGGAAAAGAACATCACACAAAAAAGGAATTAAATGGATCTCACCTCATGTATGTTGGACCAGTAACGGTCTCTATCTTAAAGTGGCCTTAGATACATGTTCTAACATGAGTTGTATGCAAAGGTGAATACATGGCTGTATGTATTGTAAAGCATAACCACACATTTCCTGTTTCATTGGGTTTGGGATAAATCTAAGCCCCATACTTCCTACGGGTGTAAAGATAACAGTAGTAATTTGCTTTGCAAATTGAAGTGTGTTCAAAAGTGTACCCCTGTTTAATCACTGGTTTATTGCAATAAGAGACAAGCTCTTCTGTTACTTTGAGAACCAGCATCTGTAGTTTTAATCCGTCTGATGTAATGAAAAAATGGGTGAATATGATAAAAATAGCATTTAAAAATCGACTGTGTTTTTGTGTCTGACATGTCACACTTACAGTAATGATGAGATCCAACAAGTTTGTCAATACACCTTTGTGAAAAGAATGTCTTGTTATTTTTTTTTTTATTATGCTGATTATTCTACATAGGGTTGCAGGGAGCCTGGAGTCTATCCAGGTGACTTGGGGCGCAAGGTGGGGGATACCATGAGCAAGCTGCTAACCCATCACAGGGCACAATCACACACATGTACACATTCATACACTCCAGACAGTTTAAAGATGCAAATCAGCCTACAACACATGTCTACAGACAGAGTGAAGAAACCAGCGGAAACCCCTGAAGCCACTGTTTCTCTTTTTTTCTATTATTATTTATTTGTTTTTTTGTTTTTCTATCTTTGAAAAATCTTTTCCACTATCCCGCATATTCTGAAAACATTCTATAGATCTGTAACATATTTCCAGTTCGTTTATTCCAGTGCCACTTCAGCTTTCCCAACCTGGTTCCTATCTTACATGGTTTATTTGTCTCATCTGGGTGGTTAGAGGTGACCCTGCTTCATTTTTATGCAATTTATTAAACACACAGTTAGCAAGAGGAAGCAAGAGACAGAGTGAGAGACAGAGTGAGAGAGAGAGAGAGAGAGAGAGAGAGAGAGAGAGAGAGAGAGAGAGAGAGAGAGAGAGAGAGAGAGAGAGAGAGAGAGAGAGAGAGAGAGAGAGAGAGGAGGGGAAGAACTTCAGGGAAAACAGCTGCCCAGCTACCAAATGTTATTTTTATGAACTGTCTTGTACACAGACTGAGCTAGATTTTAAAAAGTAGTAGTTTGGACTAAAAGCAAAAATGATAAAGTGAGGTGACCTTTAATGATGTTTCCTTTATGTTTTTTATTATGTTAGTCTTGTTCCTGTTTGTGATCTCTACAAAACTCTTATTAACTACAGTTTTTTGGTGAACTACTGAGTCATGAGCATCCACATTGTGTTTACTCTACTCGTGCTGTGTATGGTCAAAGTCCAGTGTGGTCAGGAGAATCCTGCATGTCCTCGGAAAGGTAAGTGAACTACAACCCTCATTTCAGTTGTTGGTGTTAAAGACAGTTGAAGAAGATAATCAGGCTATTTGGTTATCGAATAATACAGTTGTATGCTCACTCGCCATTGCTACTTGACGTAATTTATGGTTGTCATGTCCATTTCACAAAATGGAGCGAAAAATTGTGTACGTTTATAGATTATGAAATTACTCAATAATGATTGTTTTAAATACAAGATAATTACATTTAGCTTCTGTTACTAGCTCAATCAGATGAATAACATTAATCTCAACAGTCCTGGTTTCACTTAGTTTGCATGTAGGGTTTTCCCTGATATTGCTACTTATAGCTGCTCATCATGCATTCTTAATGTCAGTTTTTGTGAAAAAAAATTGCATTATATAGATTTCAGAATGATCTGTTAAATACAAAAAATCAGTATTAAAACTTTTAAAGACAATTTTATTTTTTGTTTAATCAATGACAAGTCCAAGTAGAGCAGGATAGCGCATGTGAATGTGAGATATCAGAACCACATGCCAAATGGAGAAGAGCCACATGAAGAAGAAGGAACTGAGACTGAGAATGTGGTGTTTTGTTGTGCAATTTTGCAGTTTATCTGTACAAATCAGTCAACCGCTAAACACACAAATCCAGGAAACAGGAGGACAAGCGTGTGGGTTTATTTTAATACCCCTCCAAATAACGGCTCATCTCTATTTCAACTTACAAGCTGATCATTAAAATGTAGGAAAGCCTGGCTGTAAAATCCGAGAGAAAGGTTTCACAATGTCAAGAGAGATATAAGTTCATCATCATCAAGACAGTAGAAGAAGGATGCGCGAAATTATCACAACTATAACAAAACAACTGTAGCAAAAATGTGAAAAAGTATTAGAAATTAAGTAGAATAGTAAAGCAGTAGCAATTACTGCATTAATAAGTCTAATGGTCCTGTAAATGAATGCTTCCTTATTGCCCTTTAACAACAGACTTAACTATATCAAAATTTGACTAATTTGAAACTTATATTTTCCATTAGAATCCTCTCCTGGAGTACTGGCCTTAAAAGTGGGGTCAGAGGTCATCCTGAGCTGCAGGGGCAATGTCACTGTGGATAAAGTGCTGTTAGTAATGGGTACAAAATACAAAGAGAGACTCGAGAGAAAAGGAGATACAACAAGCCCCAGAGAGAATCCTGATACTCTTGAAAAACACAATACAAACACTGAGAACTTTACCACACCTGGAACATACATGAATACTGCAAGTAGAACTGCTAACGTCAGTGAATCTGTAACCAGTGCTAACCCGGCTATGAGTTCACCAAAGGAGAAAGTGGGAAATGGGAAAATTTCCCTCGCTGTCAATCAGGTCACTAAACTCAATAGCGTGGACAGAGTTACAGAAGAAGGACAGGCTTTTAGTATAACCATGGAAATGGGGTTGAGCACTGAGAGGAGCACCAGCACAGAATATGAAGAAGATGAGGACTATGATGAGAATGTGGATGGATTGAGAGTGACCAGGTCCATTAAGAGGCAGGCACAATGGAGAAGGAACGGTCAGATCATACGAGACAGTGTGGAATATGGCGGGGTTTTGAGAATTCCTGCTCTTCAGTTGACTGACTCAGGGAACTACAGCTGCTATAGGAGAGGCAAACTAGTTTCATCGGTTAAAATCAGTGTTGGGAGTAAGGAGGCATATAATATTATTTATTTTTATATACACACACTGACATATTGATGATATATGAATCATAAATCCTCTGGTGTCACAGTGGTAACAAATACACTACCCAAAACCCTCTTATTTCTCTCATAGTCCCTCCAGTGAGCCCAACCTTGTCATGCTACAAGAAATCTCACATCAGCAAAATCCGGTGTGAGTGGATATCAAGACAGCTCATCATCCCACAGCCTCAGTGTTACCTGCTCCACAGGAAAGGGTAAGTGTGTGTGTGTGTGTGTGTGTGTGTGTGTGTGTGTGTGTGTGTGTGTGTGTGTGTGTGTGTGTGTGTGTGTGAGACCCTCCATTTGATCCACTAAAGTCTCACTGATGTAAATGTGCTTCATTAGACCTTCCGTATTTTGTTAGACTCTATAAATAAGGAATGCAACAAACAAAACACTGAAAACAGTGGATTTACATTAACATGTATTCAATTGGCTTTTTATCAAAAGGCACGTGATACTGATACAGGACACAATCCAAACCTACAGCTGAACAGGTCAAGGTGGAGGAATCTCAACCTTATGATCATTACTGTAGAATTTTACACTCTAGCCAGTCAAATGTGTTTAGTGTCTATTAACCATGAGTAATATAAGAATAAAGCCCCTAGCACTCTATTTGCATGTGCTGCTTAGTGAAATCACTCAGGCACTAAGAAAAAGAAAGAATAGGTGTCAGGACTCATTGGTCAGATGCACATAAACAAATGTTAAAGTGTGATTGTTAAAATGAGGATGTGCACAGACAGGAAATCTTAGGCCTGCCATTAAAGATAGAGTTTAATCACTGACTGCTTTGAAATATTTTTCCATTAGATAATAATAAAGTTCATTATAGTCACCAGGTCAAAACTGTGATATCATTTTTGGCCTTTCTTATATGTTGGATAAGGAATATTAAACTACAGTGCTGGAGGATGTGTTGGAGACTCATTGTGCTACACATTGTATTTTTTATTTTTTTTTGAAAGATTACAATGATTCTTCCTCTTTCTTTTTAGATTGGACAAGATCTCTCGTGTGACTTGTTCGTACTCTGCTAAGTCCTCCCGCTGCTGGTGTGTATTACCCAGTGAAGGGGGTGACAGAAGTCCCTATACAGCTCAATTGTGTGTGACCAACACTGCAGGCAATGCCACCAGCTCTCTATATAGCTACGTTCCTGAACACATCAGTGAGTGTGCATGCATGTGTGTCTTTTTTTTTTTAAATATTTTTATACATACTCTAGATATTATGTATTTTATTGTATATTGTTTATTGGATTATTCTCTCCTTCTAGTTAAGCCAGATCCTCCAACTCGAGTTACAATAAATCCAGTCAGGGGTGAGCCTCACACACTGAAGGTTGCCTGGTCTTTACCTGGCACATGGAGGCAGAGCTATTTCTACAGCCTTCAATTCCAGCTGCGATATCGTCCTAAACATGCCAAAGAGGTAAAAAAAAAAAAAAAAGAGGCATGTTTGTGTGTGTATGTGTGTTTTTATATACACCAATCAGCCATAACATTATGACAGGTGAAGTGAATAACATTGATGATCTCCTCATCATGGCACCTGTTACTGGGTGGGATATATTAGGCAGCAAGTGAACATTTTGTCCTCAAAGTTGATGTGTTAGAAGCAGGAAAAATGGGCAAACGTAAGGATTTGAGCGAGTTTGACAAGGGCCAAATTGTGATGGCTAGACCACTGGATCAGAGCATCTCCAAAACTGCAGCTCTTGTGGGGTGTTCCCGGTCTGCAGTGGTCAGTATCTATCAAAAGTGGTCCAAGGAAGGAACAGTGGTGAACCAGAGACAGGGTCATGGGTGGCCAAGGCTCATTGACGCATGTGGGGAGCGAAGGCCGGTCCGTGTGATCCGATCCAACAGAAGAGCTACTGTTGCTCAAACTGCTGAAGAACTTAATGCTGGTTCTGATAGAAAGGTGTCAGAATACGCAGTGCATGACGGGTCACGGCTATTTTGGCAGCAAAAGCTGGACCAACACAACATTAGGCAGGTGGTCATAATGTTATGCCTGATCGGTGTACTACTTTTGTGGATATTTGTATGAGAGAATGTTCTTATGGAAAAAACATATCTTGATATTATATTTAAATGAGACATTCAGGTTTCTGTATGTACTGTATGTCATCTCAAATCACAAAGTGTAGTAAATGTACTGTGTGTGTGTGTGTGTGTGTGTGTGTGTGTGTGTAGTATCAGCAGGTGGACGTAGAAGATGCAGCGCTGTCATGGTTGATTTCCGACGCTCTACCACATGTTGAATACGAGGTACAGATTCGAGCAAAAGACGAGTATGATGGGAAGTGGAGTGACTGGACTAGTCCAGTGTATGCACGCACATGGACAGGTAATTAGAGCACACACACGACACACACACACACACACACACATCTGGATTAGGACACCATTAAGGAAGTTTAAAGTCATTGTATAGAATAAACAAAAAACACAGTTTCAATTATACAAATTCATATAGAATATGTAGAAATTCAGAATCAGTGTTTTGCTGAAAAAAACACCTCACCATGTTTCTGGAAGGTGGAAAAAACAGAGAACCCAGAGAAAACGCACACAGTCACTAGAAGAAGATATACAGAAATTCCTCACAGGCCTTAATCCGAGCTAAGGATCGAACTAAATAGTCATTGTACAATAGAATGGTCGAACAGACAATGGCAAGATGCTTAAATGTTTTATTCCTAAAAGCAAGAGATCCTGATCAACCTAATTGAGACAGTGAGGAACATGTTCAGATCACCGAGATGTATGATGAATACATTTTAATCCTGTGAATACTTAGCATATATAATTTTACATTTGATATTTTTGTTTGTGTGTGTCTTGTAACTGTCTAAGCTGCTGTAACACAAGCATTTCCCTCATGGGATCAATAAAGTGTCTGTCTGTCTGTCTATCTACCATCCACTTCATTAGGCACACATGTTCACCTGCATTTTCATGCGGTTATCCAATCAGACAATCATGTGGCAGCAGCAGGATGCAAAGTATAATGCAGATTAAGGTCTAGAGCTTCAGTTAATGTCCACATCAAACATCGGAAAAGAAAAAGTCTGATCTCTGTGACTTTGATCATGGTCTGGTTGTTGGTGCCAGATTTGAGTTGGCTGGTTTGAGTGTTTCAGAAACTGCTGATATTGTGGGATTTACACTCATAACAGTTTTTAGATTTTATACAGAATAGTGTGTGCGTTTGGGGCAGGTGGGGGGGGCATCCTGTGTGTGGAGGGTCTGCAGGCTGAAACACCTTACTGATAAAAGAAAGATCAGAGGAGAATGACCCGACTGCTGACAGGAATGATATACTAACTCAAATAATTACTCTTTACAACTGCTGAGAGTAGGTAAGCATCTCCACATGCAAAAAACTTTACACCTTGAGGTGGGTGAGCTAAACTGGACATTTAAAGTTTGGAAAAAGAAAGGATTACAAAATTATTATATACTGTATACTAACCAAAATGGGGACATAAGATGCAAATTCCCAAACAAAACAAGCTTACTCTATAACATAAAATGTCTCTCTCTCTATTTACAGCTTCTACCACAGCTGCCCCTGACATTAATACCAGTCTGGTAAGTTCTACCTCTCCACGCACCCACCCGCCCACACACACACACACACACACACACACACACACACACACACACACACACACACACACACACACACACACACACACACACACACACACACACACACACACACACACACACACACACACGAGAGATTAAAAAACCACAAAGGATCAAATTTATAGTATTTACAATGGTGTTCAAAAATACTGTTATGCCTTACATATGGACTTGAGTCCTATAAGAAATCAAATATATTTGTTTGGCCTTCTCACTCTTTAAAAAATGGTCTCCCAAGGTATGCAAACTTTTGAGCACAGCTATATATTTACAAAATATATCTGTTAGTGATCTTCTTACAGTCTTTAGGAGGAACTGAGTGGTTTAATGCTACATTTGAGTTTTGAAATTTCTAGAAGCTCCTGAAGAAACTTCTAGATAACATGTTTGCACAACAAAGGAGATAGCAACAGTACTTGAAACATCGGCATGCTACCCTGTGTGTGTGTGTGTGTGTGTGTGTGTGTGTGTGTGTGTGTGTGTGTGTGTGTGTGTGTGTGTGTGTGTGTGTGTGTCTGTGTGTCTGAGATAAGTAATCCCAAGGGGGTATTAATGTTGCAGATACACAATGTGAACTCTTAATGGATAATCATTGTATAAACTGAGTCCATGTTAAGGGAGAATGCATCTGCTGAATGCATTTCTGTTCAGATGAATTGTTGTGGACAGTATATACATGTTTTGTCACATAAAAGCTGTCTTTTCTGCACATTTACTGTTTTAGGAGCCATTTTGGACATTTCCTGAAGGTTCCGGGGAGTCTGAAGATGAAGAGGGTGAGTGTGTGCTTTGTACAAAGGCACATGTTTACGTCCATATTTGTTCAGCATAAGCAGTGGCTTGTGAATATAGATTGTTGGGTGAGGACATTATTAATAACTGTATGTAGAATATATAAACTATATAGTGTAGGAGACATAATGATGTAACGTATGTATATTGTCTCCTGAAGTTTTAGAGTAAAGATGCCATCTACAGTATGTGCTCTACACTGCAAAAATGGTATCTCAAGTTAAACTTAATTGTAGAATATATAAATCTCAAATATTATCAAAATGATTTATCGTGTCCTGTTACAACGTTATAACAATCCAAATCTAAGATGATCACAATTATTTCTAGACCTATTTTTCACTTGCTAATATGTTGTTTCGTTTTGTTTTTTCGAGTATCATGCCCCCGGGTGTGTGTACATTTATACGTATGACAGTTCATCTTTGATGTCTCTTGGATGTATTTATTTGAATGTATTGTCAAGTTTATGTAGCCTATTTTTATTGCGTTTACAGCATTTTGTAAGTCAAGTCATCCAGAGTGACTTAGAGAAATTTTTGTAGTCTCTCTTAAAAATGCATCCAAACACTAGTTCACATACAGTATCATTGAGAAACTTTTGTGAAACCCAGTCATTTTATTGGCATTAATAAAATTATAGAAAGTGAGCCAACACAAATCCAGAAAATACGACAAATAAAACTAGTCATCTTATAATAACCAAAGAAATGCAGTTGTATAAACAGAGGATGGACTGACCTGTCTGCATGTAGCCATAAGTCATAAACAAATGCCTCAGCTGACGGAAGATTAAGGTTTCGCTTAAGACATGACCGTTATGATTGTTTTCAAGGGAAGAAAGCTGGCTTGTAAATCGATTCCATTTGCCACAGCATCTTCTTTTAACACTGCGCAGCACTTCCAGCATGTTGGTCAAACCATTTTATAATAGCAGTTTCCCTGTGTGATGTGCTTGATTTCCTGGGTACAGTGTAGATCTTTCTTTCTAGATTTTTTGTCTGTTTTCATGGGACATCACTTTCTAATCACCTATCAATATTTGTTGGAAGGTTGATATAAAGGTGGGGCAGAGTCACATCTGTTCCTTTGGACAGGCCACCAATGCTAAAGGTGTGAGTGAAAGGTCTCAAATAAAAGTAACTTTCATAATAAAACAAATTTTCATAAGTATTTAAAAAGTATATCTAAAATATAAGGAGATCCAATACCGGTATTCTCATTAATGGAACCTAATGAGTAGAGTATGGGCTTGTGTTCAAGCTAATTTTAAGTAAGTTAAAAAGTTTGTGTTATTTTGTTGTTTGTCATTGTTCAAAAGTGTACTGCACTGAGAAGTGAAAAAATTGCGTCATTATCAGTAATATAACCACAACCTCTCTCCTCTTTCTCTCTCTCACTCTCGTTCTCTCTCTCTTCCCCTCTCTCTCTCTCTCTCTCTCTGTCTCTCTCTCTCTCTCTCTCTCTCTCTCTCTCTCTCTCTCTCTCTCTCTCTCTCTCTCTCTCTGTGGTGTGATAGAGGTTAGACCTGCTTATGACCGTGATGGTGTAATGTGGATGTATGTGCTGTGGGTGGTGGGATTCTCTGTCCTTATCACCATCGTTAGTCTCTCTGTCTATGCTCTCAGGTACTTTCTTTGCTATGAAGTTTCTGCTGCATGAAATGATTGTTTCACATTAGATTACAGTATAGCAGCTCGCACTATTAACACTTAGGGTACAGTTGTTACAATTAGGGTTCTATGCCAATTTATACAGTGCATATACAACACTAACTTAAAAATATAACACTAAACGCTAAGCATCAATCCATTCAGTCAAACCTCACAACCCCAAAAATAGCGCATCATTACAATAAAGGAATCAAAAGTAATTCTAGCATCCCATCAGTCCCTTCCGAAAGGGGCAAACAGGAAACAGTCTTTTGTAGACCAAGCCTAACACCAAAACCACACCTCAACGGAGAAAAACACAGTCATCTCCTCTTGGAAATTTTTGCCTTAATTACAAATTGGATGTGCCAATACATAGATTAGCCAGCAGGGTAAATCCAAGAAATAGAGACCAAAAACTGAAGATCTAGCTTCAGGTTCCTTCTCACATTATCTTCCAGACTCCTTTTGCTGATGGTTGAAGGTTTACAACAGGCCCACAAATACACCACTGGTAGTCCTGAGATTTGAACTTAGTCTTCTTCATGTCATCCCTAGGTATCTGATGCCTAGGAAATAGTCCTAGGCATCAGATTAGCATTCCTAATATGTCCTAATATTTACACAGCACATTTTATACACAATAGTGAGGACAGAGCATAGTCATGTAAAGTATCGCAAATTAATTGTGTATCTCAGGTATAAATTGAACATGAAGAACAATAAATGAAACCTGAGTAAGATAAATGATTGACAAATATTGATCAATAAAATGTGAAATAGTGTGCATTGACCTTCCTCACAGTGTTTTTCTCATGTTTTTCTCTCATGTTTTTTCTGCTTCTTTCTCTCAGACAGAGAATGCCATTTATGCCTAAAAAGAGCAAGCAGAGTGTATCTTCAGACTGCTCTTGTTCTTCACCTTCTCCTCTCCTTCAGCAGCCTCTGATCAATATGACATACAGCTATCAGGAACAGGGAGAGGAAGGCATCCATTTGCACAATGTCGACTACTTTTTCTCTCCTTGTGAATCGTATAGGTGTTGAGCAAACAAGCTCTTATAGTGCCAAGGCCAGTGTTCTCTGAAAACACACACACACACACGCATTTGTCTTACTATCCTTGGGTGCTGTACCAAATGTCCAGTGACATAATTATAAATGAAGCTAATTAATGCTATGCCTACACCGAAACCATAGCCTCCATAGTCTTTTTTAAGACTCAGCTATTACTGATACAAATTCTACTGTTGTCTAATGTACATATGCAGCTGTTTTTGTAGGTTTTCTTCATTATCTGTATATTTGGATTTGATCTGTTTAGCTTAATAAAGATTGCCTTATTTTTGTGACATAGCAGTAAGTTAATGTATTGGGTGTTTATTGTCATGCATTCTTCTTCTCTAATTTGTGATTTTAGGATTAGTGTACTGTGGTCAGTAGGTGGAGGCACCGTTTAACCTCAAACTGTGAATCAGTGACACTGAACTAAACTTCAGATTCCTGAAGTACTCCAGCCTCTACAAGAGAGATATTAAATTCAGTATTCAACATTAAATTCAATGTTACTTATATAGAGGTGGCATGGAGAAAACTCCTTGAGTCAACAAGAGAAAGAAACCTTGAAAAGAACCATATTCAATGGGAACCCATTCTTATCTGGGTGACACTGAATTGTGTGATAAAAAAAAGATTTTTTTTTCATTTCTTTTTCCGTAATTACTATAAATAATAAACTAGAAAGTCAAGCAGTGCTAAGTGTGTTAAATGGAACTTTTTGAATGGAATGAGCATGATACAAATGTTTAAGTCACACTAAAGTTTAAACTATATCACACTAAAGTTATCAACTGGTCAATTATATCTACAATATATGGCATGTAAAGTAAGTAGACACCTGACCATTACACCCGTAAGTGGTTCTTCTCCAAACTGTTGCCACAAAGTTGGAAGCACGCACATATCTAGAATGTTTTCGTATGCTGTAGCATTACAATTTCCCTTTACTGGAACTAAGGAAGGAGCACAGTGGCTTAGTGGTTAGCATCTTTGCCACTGGGGATGGGGGTTCAAATCCTGCTTCCACCCTTTGTACACAAAGTACACACTGGGTACTCCCAGCCCAGAGATATATGTTGTTGATTGGCATCTCTAAATCATCTGCAGTGTCTGAATAGGGGTGTGTGGTTGTGCCCTGAGAGTGTCCCAGATTGTCCCCTGGGATAGACTCCATGTTACATGCGACCCTGTATAAAATAAGCACTACAGGATGGATGGATGGAAGGATGGAGGGATGGATGGATGGAACTAAGCAGCCAAAACCTGTTCTAGCATGATAATTTCTTTGTGTACATTTCAAGCTGTATGAAGACATGGTTTGCCAAGGTTGGAGTGACCTGCAGAAAGCCCTGACCTCAACCCCACTGAACACCTTTGGGATGAATTGGAATGCTGATGTACATCAGAACTTCTCATCCAACATCAGTGCCAGCAACGCTAATGCTCTTGTGGCTGAATGGGAAACTCCCTCAGCCAAAATCTAGCGGAAACCCTTATCAGAAGAAGGGATGCTTGAATATTTCTTGTAACAATGTTAGCTTCCTTGTAACAAGGAAGTTCTTAGACACCTTGTGTCAATTTGTGTCAAAAAAGAAAACATTTAACATATCAACTTTAGATATTTAAAAAAGTAAAGATATCTAGCAGTAAAGATATTTATTTTTTTTAAAGTAAATATATTTAACAGTCATTTATTCAACTTTAGTAAAATTTTTAAAATAGAAATATACAAATATAAGGGGTATTGGTGGCTCAGTGGTAGGTTTCTCGCCTATCATGCAGAAGGCCTGGGTTTGATTCCCAGCCATTGGATGCAGTGCCAGTCCCAAGCCCGGAAAAATGGGAGGGTTGCGTCAGGAAGGGCATCTGGTGTAAAACATTTGCCAAGTGAAATATTGTGTATAATTTGTTTAATCAGTTTAGTGCATGATTTTATTGTGCTGTACATATTACATATAATACACTCACAGAACACCATTACTCCTACTGGTTTCATGAATATTCATCAGTGACCTTTCCAGTCACCAGCCCTGAATCCAGTAGATCACTTCTGGGATGTGGTAGAATGGGAGATTCACAGCTTGAAAGACCACCTGAAAAATCTACAGGAATTACGTGATACAATCATATCAACATGGACCAGTATCTCAATGGAATGATTTCAATCCATGCCATGAAGAACTGAAGCTGAAGGGAATATAGTATAGTGTTAGTATAATGTTCCTAATAAAGGAATGCTCAGTGTTTATAAATTCTGGCTGCTGTGAATGTAAAATTCTATTGTTTAAATGTATTTACACAGTCAGCATTAAACACTTCCTAATGCAGTTTTTAAACCAATGCCAAACTCATAGAGCTGAAGCAGAAATAAACACCTTTTGTTAGCCAGGGTTTTATGACCTACAGTAAGATTTGAGAAGCTGTTAAAGATGTTTAGCTGCATTTGAAAGACACATGCTGTAATTAGGGAAAATATTCCACCAGAAAATTCCCCTGAGATACTTAGATAAAAGTATCACAGGCAAATCACAGGATGCATCTGCTTACGGGGCATTTCTGCCTTTTATTCAGTGTTTAACTTTTCAGCAGTGTTACTTGTGTCTTCTTTTATAGGAAGCACCGTTTGGCTCGTGGAGTAGAGGAGCACGCCACAGTGGAGCCAGCAGTCGTTCTTCAATGCATTCTACAGGGATAATGAGAGCTGTAGACATAGTGAGAGTGAGAGTTGAATGATTCACTTATCTTAAATCTGACTGAGGAAATGGCCTGTAATGTCATCTGTATTTGGACAAAATCCAAAGAGCATTAATCTTCTGTTTAAAACATTAAAACACATTGTACTTGAATCTCATACAGACACCTAGAGTAGCATGGCACCTCTGAGAATAGTTTGCATTCAATTCAGTGAAAAACACTGAAATATTGTATTCCACAAGATTGCTGAATAATATATTCATTCATTGTCTACCTCTTATCCGATCAATTCTTGGGTCACATGGAGCCTGTGCCTATCTCAGGCATCATTGGGCATCAAGGCAGGATACACCCTGGACAGAGTGACAACCCATTGCAGGGCACACACACTCGTTCACTCATGCAATCACACACTAGGGACAATTTAGAAATGCCAATCAACCTACAATGCATGTCTTTGGACCGGGGGATGAAACCGGAGCACCCGGGGAAAACCCCCAAGGCACGGGGAGAAACTCCACACACATGGCGAAGGCGGGAATCGAACCCCCAACCCTGAAGGTGTGAGGCAAACATGCTAGCCACCATGCCCCCACCGTAATATAGACATTCATAAATGTTTAACACACAGAAACATAATGCAGAATATCCCTGCTTCTTCTTAGTCCTCTTTTCTTTCATATTTCATGTTCCATATTACATATTCCTCATTGTCTTTTAAGGATTTATGATCATTATGATCATTATGATTATGATCTACTGTAAACTTAGTTTGCTCTTTAGAAATACTTCCATTTTGAGTCTGTACTTTTCACAAAAAACTCCCACAGACTAATCACCCCTTTCCACATCTTCCTCTCTGATTGGCCTCTTGGAAACATGTCCAGAGAGCACAGGACAAACAAATGCTTAGTGGTGCCCAGTTAAGCATGACAAATATTGTGCAAGTGGAGAGAAGATACAGTCTAGCAGGTCACATAAACACAAGTACAGTGGTGTGAAAAAGTGTTGGCCCCCTTCCTGATTTCTTATTTTTTTGCATGTTTGTCACACTTTAATGTTTCAGATAATCAAACACATTTAAATATTAGTCAAAGATAACACAAGTAAACACATCATGCAGTTTTTAAATGAAGGTTTTTATTATTAAGGGAAAACAAAACACAAAACTACATGGCCCTGTGTGAAAAAGTGTTTGCCCCCTAAGACTAATAACTGGTTGGTCCACCCTTAGCAGCAACAACTGCAATCAAGCGTTTTCGATAACTTGCAATGAGTCTGTTACAGCGCTGTGGAGGAATTTTGGCCCACTCATCTTTGCAGAATTGTTGTAATTCAGCCACATTGGAGGGTTTTCGAGCATGAACCACCTTTTTAAGGTCATGCCACAGCATCTCAATCAGATTGAGGTCAGGACTTTGACTAGGCCACTCCAAAGTCTTCATTTTGTTTTCTTCAGCCATTCAAAGGTGGACTTTGAATTCAAAGGTGGCTGGTGTGTTTTGGATCATTGTCCTGCTGCAGAACCCAAGTTCGGGTCAGCTTGAGGTCACAAACCTACCGATCTATCAGTCTGGAAAAGGTTATAAAGCCATTTCTAAAGCTTTGGGACTGCCGTGAACCACAGTGAGAGCCATTATCTACAAATGGCGAAAACATGGAACAGTGGAGAACCTTCCCAGGAGTGGCCGGCCGACCAAAATTACCCCAAGAGCGCAGCGACAACTCATCCAGGAGATCACAAAAGACCCCACAACAACATCCAAAGAACTGCAGGCCTCACTTGCCTCAGTTAAGGTGAGTGTTCATGACTCCACCATAAGAAAGAGACTGGGCAAAAATGGTTTGCATGGCAGAGTTCCAAGATGAAAACCGCTGCTGAGCAAAAAGAACATAAAGGCTCATCTCAGTTTTGCCAGAAAACATCTTGATGATCCCCAAGACTTTTGGGAAAATACTCTGTGGACTGATGAGACAAAAATTTAACTTTTTGGAAGGTCTGTGTCCCATTACGTCTGGCATAAAAGTAACACCGCATTTCAGAAAAAGAACATCATACCAACAGTAAAATATGGTGGTGGTAGTGTGATGGTCTGGGGCTGTTTTGCTGCTTCAGGACCTGGAAGACTTGCTGTGATAAATGGAACCATGAATTCTGCTGTTTACCAAAGAATCCTGAAGGAGAATGTCCGGCCATCTGTTTGTGACCTCAAGCTGAAGCGAACTTGGGTTCTGCAGCAGGACAATGATCCAAAACACACCAGCAAGTCCACCTCTGAATGGCTGAAGAAAAACAAAATGAAGACTTTGGAGTGGCCTAGTCAAAGTCCTGACCTCAATCCGATTGAGATGCTGTGGCATGACCTTAAAAAGGTGGTTCATGCTCGAAAACCCTCCAATGTGGCTGAATTACAACAATTCTGCAAAGATGAGTGGGCCAAAATTCCTCCACAGCGCTGTAACAGACTCATTGCAAGTTATCGAAAGCGCTTGATTGCAATTCTTGCTGCTAAGGGTGGACCAACCAGTTATTAGGCTTAGGGGGCAAACACTTTTTCACACAGGGCCATGTAGTTTTGTATTTTGTTTTCCCTTAATAATAAAAACCTTCATTTAAAAACTGCATGATGTGTTTACTTGTGTTATCTTTGACTAATATTTAAATGTGTTTGATTATCTGAAACATTACAGTGTGACAAACATGCAAAAAAAAAAAGAAATCAGGAAGGGGGCCAACACTTTTTCACACCACTGTATGTACTTTCAAAAAGGTTAGAAACAGCAGTAATAGAAAGAATGATATAAAGATTTGCTTTAGATATTAATGATATTGTTGATAGAGAATATTTAAATGATATGATTTTGTGGTTTAATAGCTTATACGGTGCATCTGTAATCAATATTGGATGCATAAATATTGAATAAACACATTGTTAGACTTCAGTGAACCTGATGCACTCATTAGAGAGCATTGTTAGAGTTCTGAATATGGGTTAGGATATGTATACTGTAGCCACATGTTTTAGCCATTTACACCCAGTGGTTTTTGATTCTTTGAAATCCTGGTTACAGACATCTGTGTTGTTTCTTAAAATACTCAGCAATTTACACATACACGCTGTCTCACAAGCACGTTGGTGGGAAATGTGTGATGTTTGATTCACATGTTACCAGATGTGTTGAAATGCTACACACCATACGTGTACCTTTAAGTGTGATGTTTTTTGTAAACTCACTAATCTTCATGGTGCACGTGGGTATTCCCAATAAAATAGACGGGCATTCATGTAATGTAGGTTTGCTAACTGATGTGTTGTTGACTAAGTTGGTCCATGAGTTACACAAGATACCTGTAACATTATAAAGTAGTCTACTCTGTGGTAATTTATCACTGTGTGCATTATACACCGATCAGGCATAACCTTATGACCTATTGTGTTGATCCCTCTTTTGCTGCCAAAACATCCCTGACCCATCATGCGCTGTGTATTCTGACACCTTTCTATCAAAACCAGCATTAACTTCTTCAGCAATCTGAGCAACAGTAGCTCGTCTGTTGGATCAGATCACATGGGCCAGCCTTTGCTCCCCACGTGCATCAGTGGGCCTTGGCCACCCATGACCCTGTCTCCGGTTCACCACTCTTCCTTCCCTGGACCACTTTTGATAGATACTGACCCCACAAGAGCTGCAGTTTTGGAGATGCTCTGATCCAGTCGTCTAGACATCACAATTTGGCCCTTGTCAAACTCGCTCAAATCTTTACGCTTGCCCATTTTTTCTGCTTCTAACACATCAACTTTGAGGACAAAATGTTCACTTGCTGCCTAATATATCCCACCCACTAGCAGGTGCCATGATGAGGAGATAATCAGTGTTATTCACTTCATTACAGCTGTGTATTGCAACAAGAGGCAAGCCCTTGTGTTATGTTGTGACCCAGCATCTGCAGTTTGAGTCAGTAATATAATCCTTCATGAGGGTGTGGAGTCTGATGTAATGAAAATATGGGCGAATATGAATATTATTTAGGTTTAGACAGTGTTTTGTATCTAGCATGTCACACAAACAAGTAATGAGGAGATCAGTATGAAGTTGCTTTCAGCTGCTCCCTGTTCGAGGTCGCCACAGCAGACCAACTGGTCCGCACAACAACTTGCATGGTAGGTGAGAAACCTACCACTGAGCCACCAATGCCCTTACTGATGAGATTTCAGTTTAAAACAGAACTGCAGAAGGTCCAGGTGAAATGCAGATTTTAACATAGTTTACTATTATAATTAATAAAATTCTATAAGGATATAATAAAAAAAAAGTTTTAAATAAAAAAAATTGTCATAATTCTTAGAAATAGCGTTTCCATCATCCTTCATATTCTATGAACTCTGAATTTTATAGGTCTGTAAAGTATTTGTAGTTTATTTATTTCAGTGCCACAGCAACTTTCCCATCCTGTTTCCTGCCTCTGTACAGCTTATTTGTCTTATTTGTGTGCTTAAGAGGGGTGACCCCGCTTCGTTGTTATGCAATTTATCAAGCACTACTGAGAGAGAGAGAGAGAGAGAGGAGGAGGGGAAGAACTTCAGGGAAAACAGCCGCCCAGCTACCAAAGACTACTATTTTTAAGAACTGTGTTGAACGTAGCGCAGACTGAACTGGATTTTATACATAGCAGTTTGGACCCAACAGCAAACAGGATAAAATGAGGTGACATTCAGTGATGTTTAATTTATGTTTCACATGATGTTAGTCTTGTTCCTGTTTGTGATCTTCACAAAACTCTTTATTAAATGCAATTTTTTGGTGAACTACTGAGTTATGAGAGTCCCCACTGCGTTTATTCTTCTCGTGCTGTGTGTGGTCAAAGTCCAGTGTGTTCAGGAGAATCCTGCATGTCCTCGGAAAGGTACGTGAACTACAGCCTTTGTTTCAAAGACAACAGTATGTCTGGTTATGGAATAAACAAGTGTTTTCTCCAAGGTGTGAAGAACCAAAGAATTATTATAGAATTATTATTATCTATCATTTCAGAGGCTTAGATTCAATTCACTTTGCTTGTTTTTTCACATTACAGTAGTTTTGTGATTCATTTTGTCTATGTATTGCTGCACGCATTCACTTATTCACTTTTATACTTTTAAAATATCACTTACATACTGTACCAACTACGCACAAACACAATACTCTACAACTAAGGAGAGAAACCACAAAACTTAAATAATCACAAAACTGTATAAATTGCACACTTTTTGAATATATTTTAGAAAATTCATATCCACTGTCTCCAACACGGGGGGGCACGGTGGCTTAGTGGTTAACATGTTTGCCTCACACCTCCAGGGTTGGGGGTTCGATTCCCGCCTCCGCCGTGTGTGTGGAGTTTGCATGTTCTCCCTGTGCCTCGGGGGTTTCCTCCGGGTACTCCGGTTTCATCCCCAGTCCAAAGACATGCATGGTAGGTTGATTGGCATCTCTAAAGTGTGTGTGTGTACCCTGCCTTGATGCCCAATGATGCCTGAGATAGGCACAGGCTCCCTGTGACCCGGGAATAATTCGGATAAGCGGTAGACAATGAATGAATGTCTCCAACATGGACAAAGTGAATTTGTCTTTAACACATGTAGCTATTACTGTTGAGACACAAGAGACCACCAGAGGGCACACACTCACCCCATCCTTTTTTTATTTTAAATACTTTGTTTCCTCCCTGGGGGCATGGTGGCTTGGTGGCTTGGTGGTTAGCACATTTGCCTTGCACCTCCAGGGTTGGGGGTTTGATTCCCGTGTGTATGTGGAGTTTGCATGTTCTCCCTGTGCCTTGGGGGTTTACTCCCCTGGACCAAAGACATGCATTGTAGGTTGATTGGCATCTCTAAAGTGTGTGTCCTGTGATGGGTTGGCACACTGTCCCGGGTGTATCCTGCCTTGATGCCCGATGACATCTGAGGTAGGCACAGGCTCCCCGAGAATAGATTGGATAAGTGGTAGACAATCAATGAATGTTTCCTCCCTTGAAAGTATTTATCAGTTATGTGATTATTTAAGTTTTGTGGTTTCCCTCCTTAGTTGTAGAGTATTGTGATTGTGCTTGATAATATATAAATATAAAAGTAAATAAGTGAATGTGTGCAGCAATACATAGACAAAATGAATCACAAAACTACTGTAATGTGAAAAATCAAGCAAAGTGAATTGAATCTAAGCCTCTGAAATGATAGATAATAATAATTCTATAATAATTCTTTGATTGTTTTATAAATAAATGTTAGCTTGATTGCAAGATCATTTTCTTTAACATATACAAATAGCTATATCAAAATTTGACAAATGTGAAATATGTATTTTCCCTTAGAATCTCATCCTGGAGTCCTGGCCTTAAATATGGGGTCAGAGGTCATCCTGGGCTGCAGGGGTGATGTCACTGTGGATAAAGTGTTATTAGTAATGGGTAAAAAACCCAAAGAGCAGCACAAGAGAAGAGGAGATATAACAAGCCACTGGAAATCCCAAAAAGCAAGAGAGAATCCTGATACTCTTGGAAAACACCATCCAGAAACTGTGAACTTTACCACACCTGGAACGTACAAAATTAATACTGCAACTAAAGTCAGTAAATCTGTAACCAGTGCTAACCCGGCTATGAGTTCACCAAAGGAGAAAGTGGGAAATGGGAAAATTTCCCTTGCTGTCAATCAGTTCACTAAACTCAATAGTGTGGGCAGAGTTACAGAAGAAGGACAGGCTTTTAGTATAACCATGGAAATGGGGTTGAGCACTAAGAGGCACACCAGCACAGAATATGAAAAAGATGAGGACCATGGTGAGAAGGTGGATGGATTGAGAGTGACCAGGTCCATTAAGAGGCAGGCACAATGGACAAGGAACGGTCAGCTCATACGAGACAGTGTGGAATATGGCGGGGTTTTGAGAATTCCTGCTCTTCAGTTGACTGACTCAGGGAACTACAGCTGCTATAGGAGAGGCAAACTAGTTTCATCGGTTAAAATCAGTGTTGGGAGTAAGGAGGCATATCTATACACGCACACTGACATATTGAAGACAAATGCATAAATCCTCTGGTATCATACTACCCAAATACCCTTATATCTTTCATAGTCCCTCCAGTGAGCCCAACCTTGTCATGCCACAAGAAATCCCACATCAGCCAAATCCAGTGTGAGTGGATATCAAGACAGCCCATCATCCCACAGCCTCAGTGTTACCTGCTCCACAGGAAAGGGTAAGTGTGTGTGAAAGAGAGGGTGTCATTCTAACCCCATGTCTCACCCCATGTCTCACCCCATGTCTCACCCCATGTCTCACCCCATGTCTCACCCCATGTCTCACCCCATGTCTCACCCCATGTCTCACCCCATGTCTCACACCATGTCTCACCCCATGTCTAGTGGACCAAATGGCCTAAAAGTGATCTTATTAATCCTGCGTAGGTAAGATTCAAATTGACATAACAGCAGAAATAAGAGGAGTAAAATCAACAAAAGTAGTGTAAAATCTCACACATATTAAATGATATCTAGAAATAATAATAATAAAAAAAATAGAAACAATAAAATAAATCAGTTTGTATGTACATATGCTAGAATTCTGTTTATATATGGACATGTGCAATACTAACACGAATTTTATACACAGGTGAATACATGACTGTATGTATTATAAAACATAACCACACAATATTTCATCTTTCATTGGTTTGTGGTAAATCTAAGCCTCATACTTCCTACAGGTGAAACATAACCGTACTAATTTGTTTTCAAAGTTGAAACCTAGTGATGTTGTTCTCTAAGAAGTACATTCTTAACCCCTATGTATTAGGACAGCGGTGTATTGCAACAAGAGGCAAGCCCTTGTGTGTGAACCAGCATCTGCAGTTTGAATCATGAGGGTGTGGTGTCTGATGTAATGATAATCTGGGTGAATATGAATCTTTTGTATCTAGCATGAAGATTTGTGGATTCCCCCCAAACAAAACAGAAACAATGTAAGGTCAGGTTTTCACTGTAGTAATAATGAATAGAATATGCATAAAAAGGGCAGGGTGGTGTTTATGAGGTGGAGGGGGAAATCATTAGAATTCCTAAGTGAATGCATTTCAGAAGTGTTTCAACTCGACTGTATTCAGCAGTACAAGTGACTCTTCTATTGAAGCACTTCAATTTAGCTCATGGTTACAAGCACAATTCTTTTAGTCACAGAATGGCAATGCTTTTTTTTATATACATCACCTACACTGTCTTTATTCAGAGTCCATTAGAAGAAAGAGAAAGTAAAATGTGCGATCCTGTAGGATTACATTTCTCCACCATCTAATCAGTGTTTGCTTAATGCACAGGACAGAATATTATGCAAAACCTGCAGCTAGCTCATGACACATTTACCTCCCGTGTTTTGCAATGCAGAGATGCATTATTGCAGAAATATAAGCTAGACTTCACACATATTGCCCTTCAAGTATGATTTTTTTTCCTGATACACATAGATGTCTCAGTTTCCTCTATTTTGAACTAGCGAATGTTCTTGTTATAGAATCTAGCCATGGGGGTCACAGTCCAGTGACTTCTGTGCCGGTCCCAAGCCCGGATAAATAGAGAGGGTTGCGTCAGGAAGGGCATCCGGCGTAAAACATTGCCAAATTTAACCATGCGAATCGTCAGTACGAATTTCATACCGGATCGGTCGAGGCCCGGGTTAACAACGACCGCCATCGGCGCCGTTGACCTACAGGGCGCCGGTGGAAATTGGGCTACTGTTGGTCGAAGAAGTAGAGGAGGGAGGAGAGTGCGCAGACAGAGAGAGAAGAGGAAAGGTAAGAGTGTAGGACTGAGAATAGGAACTCTGAATGTTGGTACTATGACAGGGAAAGGTAGAGAGCTGGCTGATATGATGGAGAGAAGGCAGGTGGATATACTGTGTGTACAGGAGACCAGGTGGAAGGGTGGCAAGGCTCGTAGTATAGGAGCAGGATTCAAGCTGTTTTATTATGGTGTGGATAGTAAGAGAAATGGGGTAGGTGTGGTCCTGAAGGAGGAGTTTGTGAGGAATGTTCTGGAGGTGAAGAGAGTGTCAGACAGGGTGATGAGTCTGAAGTTAGAGATTGAAGGGGTGATGTTGAATGTTGTTAGTGGTTATGCCCCACAGGTAGGTTGTGAGTTAGAGGAGAAAGAGAGATTCTGGAGTGAATTAGATGAGGTGATGGAGAATATTCCCACGGGTGAGAGAGTGGTTATAGGAGCGGATTTTAATGGACATGTTGGCGAGAGGAACACAGGTGATGAGGAGGTGATGGGCAAGTTTGGAGTTAAGGAAAGGAACCTTGAAGGACAGATGGTAGTGGACTTTGCTAAGAGGATGGACATGGGTGTGGTTAACACTTATTTTCAGAAGAGGGAGGAGCATAGAGTGACTTACAAGAGTGGAGGTAGGAGAACACAGGTAGACTACATCCTATGTAGAAGAGGCAATCTGAAAGAGATTAGTGACTGTAAAGTGGTAGTGGGAGAGAGTGTAGCTAGACAGCATAGGATGGTGGTGTGTAGGATGACTTTGATGGTCTGTAAGATGAAGAGGTCAAAGATAGAGAAGAAAACCAAGTGGTGGAAGCTGAAAAAGGAGGAATGTTGTGAGGAATTTAGACAGAAGTTGAGGCAGGCTCTGCGTGGTCAGGTAGTGCTGCCAGATGACTGGGAAACTACAGCAGAAGTGATCAGGGAGACAGGGAGAAAGGTGCTGGGTGTGTCATCTGGAAGGAGGAAAGAAGATAAGGAGACTTGGTGGTGGAATGAGGAAGTTCATGATAGTATCCAGAGGAAGAGGTTAGCCAAGAAGAAGTGGGACATGGACAGGACTGAAGAGAATAAACAGGAATACAAGGAGTTACAGCGCAGAGTGAAGAGGGAGGTGTCTAAGGCCAAGCAGAAGCCATATGAAGAGTTGTACACTAGGTTAGACACTAGAGAAGGAGAGAAGGACTTGTACAGGTTAGCTAGGCAGAGGGATCGAGATGGGAAGGATGTGCAGCAAGTTAGAGTTATTAAGGATAGAGATGGAAGGGTGCTCACAAGTGAGGAGAGTGTACAGAGGAGATGGAAGGAATACTTTGAGGAGCTGATGAATGAGGAAAATGAGAGGGAAAAAAGAGTAGAAGGGGTGAACTCTGTGGAACAGAAAGTAGATAAGATTAGAAAGGATGAAGTCAGGAAGGCTTTGAAGAGGATGAAAAGTGGGAAGGCAGTTGGTCCTGATGACATCCCGGTGGAGGTCTGGAAGTGTCTGGGAGAGGCAGCAGTGGAATTTTTAGCTAGTTTGTTCAACAGGGTTTTAGAGAGTGAGAGGATGCCTGAGGAATGGAGAAGAAGTGTGTTAGTGCCGATCTTTAAGAATAAGGGTGACGTGCAGAGTTGCAGCAACTATAGGGGGATAAAGTTGATGAGCCATACAATGAAGCTATGGGAAAGAGTAGTGGAAGCTAGGTTAAGGAAGGTAGTAGAATTTTGTGAGCAGCAGTATGGCTTCATGCCCAGAAAGAGCACAACAGATGCAATTTTTGCTCTGAGAATTTTGATGGAGAAGTATAGGGATGGTCAGAGGGAGTTGCACTGTGTGTTTGTAGACTTGGAGAAAGCGTATGACAGGGTGCCAAGAGAAGAGCTGTGGTACTGTATGAGGGAGTCAGGAGTAGCGGAGAAGTACGTCAGAGTGGTGCAGGACATGTATGAGAGGAGCAGGACAGTGGTGAGGTGTGCTGTAGGTCAGACAGAGGAGTTCAATGTGGAGGTGGGACTGCATCAGGGATCGGCTCTGAGCCCCTTCCTGTTTGCTATGGTGATGGACCAGTTGTCAGAGGAGGTCAGACAGGAGTCTCCTTGGACAATGATGTTTGCAGATGACATTGTGATCTGTAGTGAGAGCAGGGAGCAGGTGGAGGAAAACCTGGAGAGGTGGAGGTTTGCGCTGGAGAGAAGAGAAATGAAGGTCAGTCGTAGTAAGACTGAGTACATGTTTGTGAATGAAAGGGAGGGAAGTGAAACAGTAAGGTTACAGGGTGAAGAGGTGAAGAAGGTACAGGAGTTTAAGTACTTGGGGTCAACAGTCCAGAGTAATGGAGAGTGTGGGAAAGAGGTAAAGAAGCGAGTGCAGGCAGGTTGGAATGGGTGGAGAAAGGTGTCGGGAGTTCTGTGTGATCAGAAAATATCAGCGAGAATCAAGGGGAAGGTGTACAGGACAGTGGTGAGAGCGGCCATGCTGTATGGTTTAGAGACAGTGTCACTGAGGAAGAGACAGGAGTCAGAGCTAGAGGTAGCAGAGCTGAAGATGTTGAGGTTCTCTTTGGGAGTGACAAGATTGGACAGGATTAGGAACGAGTACATCAGAGGGACAGCTCATGTTGGACGTTTGGGGGACAAAGTTAGGGAGGCCAGATTAAGATGGTTTGGACATGTTCAGAGGAGGGAGAGTGAGTATATTGGTAGGAGAATGTTGGACATGGAGCTGCCAGGCAGGAGGCAAAGAGGAAGGCCAAAGAGGAGGTATATGGATGGAATTAATGAGGATATGAAGCTAGTGGGTGCAAGGGTTGAGGATGCAGAAGATAGGGATAGGTGGAGAGAGATGATTCGCTGTGGCGACCCCTGAAGGGAAAAGCCGAAAGAAGAAGAAGAAGAATGTTCTTGTTATAGATTGCTCCTCATATCTTTGAGACTTCTACTTATTTGTTGTTGTTTTGTCTCACTGATGTACATAAGGTTTATTAGACCTTCTTTATGTACGTTTTTCAAATTCTGAGGCATATTCATATCCATATATGGGCTTTATTGAAGAACAGGCAAATAATCAAAACACAGAACAGCAATCAGCCAGAATCCTTCTTCTTGGATCCAGAATTTCCTTGACCAGGTAAGCTGGAGAGCCCTCAACTTCTAGTGGAGTTGGAGCTGAGGGGCTTGTGGGGTCATCATTCATTGACCCTCGGCCTGGTTTAAGGAGGGAGACGTAGAATGAGGGGGAGATGCAATAGTTGGACGGGAGCTTCAGGCGGTACGTGACGGGGTTCACCTGAGAATTGTGAAGGAGCCAATGCATCTTGGGCTTCTTACTAGGTAGCCATAGGTGGAGATTCTTAGTGGAGAGCCAAACCATTTGGCTGGGTTGGAGCGTCTCCGTCGATTAGCCTGGTCACGTTGATGTTGTACAGCTCTCTGGAGTTGCACATCCACACCGTCCCACATGCTCC
Organism: Hemibagrus guttatus; assembly: GCA_033459395.1. Taxonomy (NCBI): domain Eukaryota; kingdom Metazoa; phylum Chordata; class Actinopteri; order Siluriformes; family Bagridae; genus Hemibagrus; species Hemibagrus guttatus. The sequence goes on along the minus strand of JAUCMX010000003.1, from coordinate 25,894,893 downwards.
TACTTTGCCTGATCCAATCATGCTGGGACGTCTGAGAGCTTGTCTGACCATGGAAACAAAGGGAGTTTGTATCCTAAAACACATTTGAAGGGTGTGAGACCTGTGGGGAAATTCACCAAGGAGAGCGTATTCTGTCCATGACAGAAATTCACTCCATCGGTGTTGGTCACAGCTGCAGAAGGATCGTAAATGCCAATGGATCTACCAATAAAGTCTCTCCACCTGGCTGTTGGCCTGCGGGTGACAACCTGACGTGAGACTGATGTTGATGTCTAGGTGTCTCCATGTTTGAGATGTGAACTGAGTGGCGTGATCGAAGACGGTGTCCTTCGAAAGGCCGTAGAACCTGAAGACTTGATGGTAGAGAGTCTCTGCCATCTCCATTGCTGTGGGGAGATGCTTGAGGGGAATCAGTCTGCATGCCTTGGAAAAGCAGTCAGTGATGACTATGATGTTTATGTGGACCTGGGAGCTTGGCAGTTGAGTAGGACAATCCACTGATATTTATGACCATGACTGCTGTGGTATTGGTAAGAGCTCAAGTTAGCCCACCAGCAGCTGCTGGAGTGTTTTGGATTGTGCGCAAATTCAACTATCCAACACACAAAACCAAAATGTGAAAACCATGAAACAGAGAAAGAAGGTCAAAACACAGGGAAGCAATCAGAGCAAAAATACAAAGGCTTGGTATGCAGAAAAACTGACAATACTTTGCAAATTAGTGAATGGAAGTACAGCTAAAATGTCCTATACACAGGAAGTGACTGATGATACCGGAAGTGAGTCAAAATTCAGCCGAGGGCTCCCTCTGGAGGGAGGACGGGTGGTTCACAGGCTGGACGGTTACATTTTATTGTATTAGACTTTTATAGTATCTAGTGAATAAGGAATGACATAGATGAGCATATTTAGATGGCAACACAGAGGACATGAAAAAGTATGTGTATTTAAATACTCTTTGCATTTTCTTCTAATATTTTCATATTACTTTTGGTATTGTACAGAGGTACTTGGCATCAATGTGCAGCAAATTGAACTGTGCTGGTATGCTGTAATGTTCCATGCTCAGCTTATAATTTCTCTATTGAATGAAAATGTTTCAGGACTCCATGGTCATATGCACATAAACAAATTTTTAAGGTGTAATCAACTTTAGGCCTTCCATCAAATATATGGCTGTTAATCATTGCCTGATGCTACTTCTGGTTCTTTCATTACTGTAATACATATCACAGTAAATTTTACCATAATAACAGGGTCAAAACCTGGATATCTCTGCCAGCAAGCTGTAATGTGGCACTGTCTTTCAATAAACTGTAGCTCAAACAGAACTGACAACATTATTGCCATCTTTGGCCATCCTTATATTTCAGATAGGGATATTAAACTGCAATGCTGGATCATTTAATCATTACCATACTTCTTATGTTGGAAATGTACAGTCGCATCATTAATTCTACAGACAACAATTAATTCTCTTCTCTCTCTTTTGTTTTGTTTTTTTAGATTTGAGAAGATCTCTCAGGTGAATTGTTCATACTCTGCTGCATGCTCCTGCTGCTGGTGTGTATTACCCAGTAGAGAGGATGACAGAAATATATATACAACTAAACTGTGTGTGACCAACACAGTGGGCAATGCCACCAGCTCTCCATACAGATACATTTCTCAAAACATCAGTGAGTTTGTCATATTTGTAGGGTAGATGAGATTATAATGTTATTGTATGTTATTGGTTTAACTTCTACACACCTCTGTCCATCTCTCTCTCTCTCTCTCTCTCTCTCTCTCTCTCTCTCTCTGTCTCTCTCTCTCTCTCTCTCTCTCTCTCTCTCTCTCTCTCTCTCTCTCTCTGTATCATAGTTAAGCCTGATCCTCCTGATGGAGTTGATGTGACACCAGTCAAGGGTGAGCCTCACATCTTGAATGTCTCCTGGTCTTTACCTGCCACCTGGATGTGGGGGTTTTACTACACCCTTATCTTCCAGCTGAGATATCGTCCTCTACTTGCCAATAAGGTAGAAAGAAGGGGTGTGTGTGTGTATGTGTTTGTGGTCTCATTTTCTGCTTCTTTGTATGTTTGTATATAAGAGAGAATCTTAATTTACAAATTGTAGTAATGTTCACATTACAGTCTGAAAAATTGTTGTGTGTGTGTGTGTGTGTGTGTGTGTGTGTGTGTGTGTGTGTGTGTGTAGTATCAGAATGTAGACACAGACAGTAAAGTCTGGTTGATTTTGGATGCTCTGCCAGACTGTGACTATGAGATTCAGATTCGAGCAAAAGATGAGTATGATGGTCAGTGGAGTGACTGGACCAGTCCTGTGCATGCCCGCACATGGACAGGTAATTAGAGTACACACACCCACACATTCATTGCTTTCAGCCAGTGCACATCTGGACATACTGTAAAGCTGCAAATCTCACTCAAACTATTATACCAAACTGAAACTGAGAATCTGACTGGGGAGGTAGTTATTCAGCTACATAAGTATACAACATAAAGTTGTATGTCAACCACATATTCATAACATTAAGTTTTATATATATAAAGTAGTAGTCCCAGTGTAGTAGCCTAGTGTAGCTCAGATATACACTCAGCATTCGTTTTATTAGCAACACTTGCACATTTATGCAGTTCACCAAGTCATGTGGCAGCATCGACCATGGCATGGTTGCTGATGCCATATGGGCTAGTTTGAGTATTTCAGAAACTGCTTATCTTTTTGTAAACAATAGTCTCAGATATTTACACATAAAGGTGTACAAAATGACAAACATATCCAGGGAACCGTGGTTCTGAACTCAGAGAATGGACAGACTGGTTTAAGCTGACATGAAGGTTATGGGGTGAGGAGAAAAGCATCTCAAAATGCAACATGTTGAATCCTAGTCATTTGGGCTACAACAGCAGAAAATAGGAAAACCACATCCATTTCCACTCCTGTCAGCCAAGGACAGGAATCTGAGGCTACACTGGACGCACACTTACCCAAATTTTGCAAAAAGACCAAGTGACATTTTTACGCCCAAAACTTTAACTGCCCATTTTAGATGAAGTTCCTGATGAGATCAGCCAAATGTCCCCCAACATTATTCCATACACTCAAAGACCATTGTGTGTGAAACCATCCTTTTTGGCACCAACATCCATGCCACAGTTAAAGTTAATAATTTTTTGCACTGTGCCACTGCCACATGATTGGCTGATTAGATAACTGCATAAATAAACAGGTGTACAAGTGTTCCTAATAAAATGCAAAGTGAGTGTATGCTAATCAAAATGGATGTGTGTTTGTCTTTATAGCTCCTGAAACCACTGCTGCCCCTGACATCAATACTGTGGTAAGTATCTCTCCAAATCTCTCTAAATCTCTCTGTCTCTCTGTCTCTCTGTCTCTCTCTCTCTCTCTCTCTCTCTCTCTCTCTCTCTCTCTCTCTCTCTCTCTCTCTCTCTCACTCTCCCACACACACACACACACACACACACACACACACACACACACACACACACACACACACACACACACACACACACACACACACACACACACACAGAGAGAGTAGGGATTAAGACAGCTTTTAGCAATATCAAAACACAAATGAAGCATTAAATCAGTTCCTCCTACACCCCATATGGGGTCACTTGATTTACAAATGAGGTCAAAACCCCTAGTTAGATAACACTGGCATGAAGGTGTGGCTTCTTATCATTAGAAGTAACAAATGTATTATGCTGATTGACTTTGAATGTACTTTAGCACTACTCCAGTTCTAGCGCAGCCTCCTAACCTTACTTGGGACTCCAGTCCATCACACTGGATTGTGCTGAGTGGGGAATGATGATAAATGTTGCAAGTGTGCACTTATGGTAGATAATAGATATTTCAGAGTGAAACTGACTCAGATCATACTTCATCAGTCATTAAAGTGAAAGAGTGTGTGTTACTTTGTTTAAAAGGGAGAATGCATTAAGGGAGAATAATAATAATAATAATAATAATAATAATAATAATAATAATAATAATAATAATAATATTGTTATTATTATTATTATTATTATTATTATTATTATTATTATTATTATTATTATTATTATTGTTGTTGTTGTTATTAATATTATTGGCTATTTAAAGGTAAGGATGGTTTATACATGCCTTGTCTATTAAGTTAAGCTGTGTTTTCTGCACATTGTTATAGGAGCCGGTTTGGATGTTTCCTGAAGGTTCATGGGGGACAGAAGGTGACACAGGTAAATATATAGCAGAGATGGTAGATACTGTGTGTGTTTGTACATAGGCACATGTGTTCATATTTGTACATGGGCCAGGATAAAATTTTTCTCCTTAGATATTTGATGGTCAGGGGGCAAAAACACAAAAACACTAGTAGATTCAATACAGGTATTACATTCGTTTGTGGAGTATGGGTTTGTGCCTATTTTTAAGTTAATTGTGTGATTTTGTCATCTGTCAAATGAAGTACTATATTAAAAAGAAAAGACATGATGACCTCATCAGTAATAAGCTTGTATTTTTCTTGACATCTCAAAATCCACCCCTAAAACCCCCTCTCTCTGGTGTGTTAGACTTTAGGCCTGCTGATGACGGTGATGGTGTAATGTTGGGGTATGTGCTGTGGGTGATGGGATTCTCTCTCCTTATCACAATCATTATTATCACTGTCTACTGTCTAAGGTACGTCTGGCCATTCTTAGTTCAGTTTCTACTTTTTTCACATCGGATCACAGGCCACTGATAGAGCTGAACATTTGTAGGCCCACAAATACCCTAAGCAGTCCTTCTTGATGTTATCCCTAAAATAGTCCAGGACATCAAATCTATATTAGCATTCCTAATATGCCTTTTTTATATAGCACATTTTATACACATCAGTGAAGACAGAGCATAGTCATTTAAAGCATTACAAATTATGATTATATTATAAAATGTGAATTGGTTTGCAGTGACCTGGTTAAGGCCCCATTGTTTTACTCATGTATTTCTGTCTGCCTTTTTTCTCTCAGATGGAGAATGCCATTCCTGACTAAAAAGAGCCAGAGAAGTGTATCCTCTCCTTTTCCTCTCCTTCAGCAGCCCCTGAAAACTCTGAAAGGCAGCTATCAGGAAAAGGAAGAGGGAGGCATCCATTTGCACAATGTAGACTACTTTTTCTCTCCCTGTGGACCTGCTAGGTCTTGAGCAAACAAGCTGTCACAGTGCCAAGACCACACACACACAACACACACACACACACACACACACACACACACACACACACACACACACACACACACACACACACCACACACACACACACACACACACACACACACACTAACCTTCCATCATTCCCTCTCTTAGTGTTGTCTCATTGATTTTGTTTCAATTTTATTTTAATGAGGTGCTTTATTCTTGTTACTAACACAGCAGTAAATTACTGTATTTGGTGAGTTTATATATATATATATATATATATATATATATATATATATATATATATATATATATATATATATATATATATATATATATATATATATATTTGTGATTATGACTATGTTTTCAGCCTTCATCTGCCCATTGTAAACAATTTAAAGTGTTGGATGCTATTAGAGCTTTTGTATAAATTCAGATTTTTAAAAAAAAAAAAAAAAAAAGTTGATTAAGGCACAGTATAACCTAAAAATGTGAATCAGTGGCATTAAGCTAAAGTGCATCCACTTTGTGAAACACTGCTGCCTCTAAAACAGAGCATTGTTCTCAAAATCTTATACATGCTGCATAACTGCTGTTTTTGCTAATGCTGTTTTGGAAACTGTCTTAGATTAAAGAAATATCTTGTTTTTATTCTTTTTATTTATAATAACTGTACACACCTTTTATCAAAATTGTATTCACTTTTTCCAAGCTATTCACACAGTTCCTTTTGCCATCATGCAGCTCAGCATAGCAGTTAAAAGTCCACCATAACACTAGCAAAGCTTCTCTTTCAACAATAAAGCCTTTATCATTTTTTTATTAAATCTTCATCATATCAGATTTTTCATTTTGTTGTTGTTTTTTTTCTTAAATGCATAAACCAACATTCCATTACAAAACAGGGACATGGTACCTCTTTACTGTATAGAATGTACTGAGTGTACAATACAGGAATGAATAAAAATGCTGCAATATACTTCAATGTGGGGATGTGGTAGCTTAGTGGTTAAGGCATTGACCTACTGATCGGGAGGTTGTGTGTTTGAATCCCAGGTCCACCAAGCTGGGCACACTACTGGGCCCCTGAGCAAGGCCCTTAACCCCAAAAATGCTCAGTTGTATAAAAATGAGATGAAAATGTAAGTCACTCTGGATAAGGGTGTCTGCTAAATGCCAGAAATGTAAATGATGTGCTTTGTGTCATTTTTGCAGGGAGCTAAGTGGAAACAGAAAGTCTAGAAATAAAAATTATGCACAATATATTCCCTGTTCTGATACACTATACTACATTTTGGACAATTTCATGCTCCCAACTTTGTGGGAACAGTTTGGCGATGTCCCCTTCCTGTTCCAACATGACTGCACACCAGTGCACAAAGCAAGGTCCATAAAGACATGGATGAGTGACTTTGGTGTGGAGGAACTTGACTGGCCTGAACAGAGTCCTGACCTCAGCCCGATAGAACACCTTTAGGATGAAATAGAGTGGAGACTCTAAGCCAGGCTTTTTGGTCCAACATCAGTGCCTGACCTCACAAATGCACTTAGAGGAATGGTCAAAAATTCCCATAAACACACACCTAAACCTTGTGAAAAGCCTTTCCAGAAGAGTTGAAGCTGTTATAGCTGCAAAGGGTGGGCCAACTCCATATTAAGTTCATGTGCATGTAAAATCAGACGTCCCAATTTTGGCCTGGCTTGCAGTCTCTGCTCTAATTCATCCCAAAGGTGTTCTATCGGGTTGAGGTCAGGACTCCTTATGTACCAAGTTCCTTATGGACCTTGCTTTGTGCACTGGTGTGCAGTCATGCTGGAACAGGAAGGGGCCATTCCCAAACTGTTCCCACAAAGTTGTGAGCATAAAATTGTCCAAAATGTCTTGGTATGCTGAAGCACTAAAAGTTCCTTTCAGGAACAAGCCCAACCTCTGAAAAGCAACACCTGAATTCAATGACTTGGAGGGGTGTCCCAAAACTTTTGCCAATATAGTGTACATAGACACATATGTGAGATATCACATGAGCAAAAACTAGAGATATTCTTTTCATATACAGCACAATAAACAAAGAAAATATGCACTGAATATATTTACATGATCAGACAGTAGGTAGCTGATCTACCCTCAGTTGTTTTAGATGACAGCTTAAGGCAAATAAAGGTAAATGTATGAATTTGAAGCGATCCTAGAATAACTGGGTGTGGGGCAGGAATAACACACCTGAAGATACACAAGAGCACCATATTGTACATGCCTGTAGACACTCACAGACACACACACACACACACACACACACCACACACACACACACACACACACACACACACACACACACATTCCTAAAAGCAATTTATCTTATCCTGACCACATACTAGCATGTTTTTATGGTAGGAGGTGACAGGAAACTGGTGCGTGTGGTGTAAATGTCCATAATAGAAGGGAGAGAGACTCCGATGCTCTTTTCAGCTGTCCTCACTATCTGCTGCAGGGTCTTGTGATCCAAAGATTCCCGCAATTCCCGAACCAGGCAGTGATGCAGCTGCTTAGGGCACTCTCGATGGTCCCTCTGTAGAAGGTGGACAGGATGGGAGGTGGAAGATGAGCCTTCCTCAGCCTTCACAGGAAGTAGAGATGCAAACAAAGTAGGGGGACACATGCCTTCTCCAAGCATGCCTTGTTCTCATCCAGCCTAAAAGAACCGTCACACCCCTCTTTGTCTCCCTCCATTTGTCCATATCAATTTCAAGGCCCTGATGCTCACATACAAACCTGTTACTATCTATAAGAATAAAATAAAATAAAAATCTACACTTACACCAGCATTTACACATCTACACTTTTGTTCCCTTGTCTCCTCTTGAATTCAAGTATCTTGTATAATAGCACTACTTGTACTGTCCTCCGCTTGAAATGTTTTTACTTGTATTTCCACGTTCGCACGTCACTTTGGATAAAAACATCTGCTGAAAGATTAAATGTAATGTAGATTTATCAATTTTCACTGTTTTATTATAACACTACTTCTGTTGTTTGGTTTTGAAATTCATTTTATTAGTATTCACGAATTGTGACAGCTCAAAGAGCTCATGGACCAGTGTTCTGCTAACAGTATTGCTGAATGGATGTTAAACAAAAAGATTTTAAGGTGTATATACTAGTGACATTTTTCTTCCACATTCCATTTAGTGTATTGTTTTTTTCGTTCCTTGCGTTCTTGTCAATGATGTCATTAAGGTGCTGTAAATGACAAGTCATAAATGAACAGGTGTAACAAACAGCAATTTTCTAGAAAGCACAGACGGCCGGACGGCCGGACAGACAGACAGACAGACAGACAGACAGACAGACAGACAGATAGATAGATAGATAGATAGATAGATAGATAGATAGATAGATAGATAGATAGATAGATAAGCCACACTGTATGGCCCAAAATTAAATGGACCCCTGATCATCACACCCATATATGAATCTTCCTTAAACTGTTTCTAGAAGCACACAATTGTATTGAATGTCAATGCTGTTGAGATGAAAGATTTTCTTTCACTGTATACTGTTTTTCTTTGCTGGATACACGCATTTTGGGGTCTTTGTTTGCCATCTAGCGGACAACCAACAACTAACAATAAAAGGCCCTTAGTACCCTCAGTTTAATTATGTAGAGAAAGGGGTATGGCGTAAAAAAAAATTATCGTGCTCGTAAAAAAAAAATCGTACTCGTAAAAAAATAATACACGTAAAAAAAATTTAAAACGCGAATCACAGAAATAATACATGTAAAAAAATAATAATAAAAAAGAAATAAAACATGCGAATCACAAGGTTGCTAGTGTGTTTTTTCCAGGATGTTAGTGTTTGTTCCAAAAAAATCACGCGTAGATTTTTATGCAGATTAGGGGGCGGGGTAAAAGTCTCCAATGGTCCACTGCTTCTCAACCTACTGCCCTTGTCTAACTGTGGATCTACTGGAGTGATAAATGTGGACAACAGAGATGCCATAATACTGTGAATATGAAACAAATTTGTCTCTATTTGTACTAGGGGACAATTGCACAATAAGTTAATTGTCTTTACCACCTTTTTTACTGGACAGTGAGTTTTCCATTTACTTTTGTGTTGTTCTATTTATTTCTTTATTTCCCTCACCCATAAAGCTGGATGCTAACTACACACTCAGCCATGTTTCTCCAGAAATGGGTGTGAGAGGAACCTCAAGGGCTGCTATAGAGAGTAATCTCATAAACTACTTTCAGGACTTCCTTCAGGAATTAGAATCTGAAGGTGGGCTTTACCTTGGATCAAACCAATTTTTAACATTCAAATAGTCACACAAATTTACAAAAGTGTAATTGTTTTGCCTGTTAGCTTATGTTTAATCGTGTAGTCCGAGTTCTTTGTCACAATACACAGCAAACACACTAGTCTCTAGGCACTTTTTATAATCATATTGATATTTTCTTTCTCCTCCTGTGAAAAAAAAAGTGTGTGAAGATGTGGAAGCTCAGCCAACCAACCTCACTGTCCCAAAGTAATGCAGTGGATAACTGGCCAAGCACACAAAGCACTAATACTGTCAGAAAAGAAGGCCTTTCCAATAACTTTAAAATTTGAGTCCGAATGCCAGGGCACACTCTGTGCTACCCACTAATCAGTGCTTGTACTAATACAATCACTTTTCCAACCACACACATGGCCAAGTATGAAGAATTTAAATCCATCATGGTACAAGCCATTAAATAAGGGGGGAAATTTAGCCTAAGTCTAAATATTCAGGGATGATATTGTCATTGCTGAGGAGTTTTAAGATATTTAAGAAACTATTTTGCAATGTTTTAAAGGTGAACCTCTGTTTCCACCCATTGCAATAGTTCTGTTTTTTTATACTTTGTGGAAAAGACTGTTACTGTCATAGTTCTGTTCCATGTTTTTGTTAAAAATATATTGCATTTATTAAAGCAGTAAATGTTTTATATTAAGGCCAAAGAGTGCTGTTCATTTATATTATAAAAATGGCTGCTTGTCCAAGTCAAAGAAAATCTCAAAAAGTAAAAGTTTAAAGTCTTATTTTGAGCTTTAATTTAATTTCTTTTTTTTTTTAAGTATTGCAGAGTGATTAAAATAACTTTGATTAAAACATATTTATTACACAATTTGCTGCAAATAATTTAAAACTAATAAGTAAAGATCTTGTCCAAAGTCTCGGGATGGCGAGTTCGGGTCAATGGCTGTCCTAAGCTGTGCCATTTCCTGTGGCGACAGCACACACTCAAACTCTGGGACCACAATTCCAGTACTCTGATCCTCTGGAAGGCAATCAATGTCTTCATCCACACTGTGAAGCTCCTATATGCACAAAAACAATTGAATCATTAGCCTGAGATAAATTACAACTAACAGTAGTTTAGTCTATTGTTAACCAATTCATACCTCTGATATGTTGAAAGGATTCTGCACAACTCCCAATACCCACAGCTGGTTGTGGGTAAAGTTTTGCTCTGTTCGAACGGAATGGTCATTCCATGCACCAATAAATGTGATTAGGTCTCTTTGGAGGCGAGACAGAAATACCTAGTGGGCACAGAAGAGGTGAATAATGCTATTAGATGGATCAAGTAAAGCTTACTCTTCCAAACTGTGCAGCACATCATAATACGAGTGCGAGACAGACATCCACACATCTCACCACATTCGCTCAACCCTGAGATCATAAATAAAAAACACATCTTACACATACTGGCTTTCAGATAACATGACTAATTGTATTTATATAATATAAAAATTGTAATTTAGTACAGGGGTCAACCTCAACCTTTTGCAACTCATGGCCCACCAATGACTGTTTAAAAACATTCCGAGGACCACCTTTCCAAATAGGATAGTATGAACACAGAATAACAGAAAATTCAAAAAGTACAATGATATACTCTGCTGTTAATCTGTTATGCCACTGTAGCAGACTAGGTCAGGTGAGCTATATAGATGAAAACTCTCCTTGTATAAAAAAGACTTGGCATGTTTATTCAGTAACCATCTACTCCTGTAACAATAACAGGGCAGGTCAGACCAATGACTGGGTCAGACACACATAGGGGAACACTCTTTTAACAAATTAATTAATACATCCCCACATCCAGGCTAACATACTTGTAACAACAGGTCAGACACACAAGAGGGGAACATTCTCTCTGTTCATTAGCAGAAACAAACGTTCAATCTGACGTTGTGACGTGATTGGTGTTGCGATATTTAAACATAAATTAGCTTTTAGATAATGCATCTTGACTTGACTTGAGTGTTTTTGATCATATAAATTCACAAGAACAATTAGATACTTAGAAAATAACAAGATTTGTCAATTAAAAAATAAATAAAAATTAATTTGGGGGGTGGGGCACGGTGGCTTAGTGGTTAGCACGTTTGCCTCACACCTTCAGGGTTGGGGGCTCGATTCCCGCCTCTGCCGTGTGTGTGTGGAGTTTGCATGTTCTCCCCTTGCCTCGGGGGTTTCCTCCGGGTACTCCGGTTTCCTCCCCCAGTCCAAAAACATGCATTGTAGGTTGATTGGCATCTCTAAATTGCCTGTAGTGTGTGATTGTGTGAGTGAATGAGAGTGTGTGTGTGCCCTGCGATGGGATGGCACTCCGTCCAGGGTGTATCCTGCCTTGATGCCCAATGACGCCTGAGATAGGCACAGGCTCCCCGTGGCCCGAGTGTAGATCGGATAAGCGGTAGACAATGAATGAATGAATAATTTGGGGGTATTCTACCACTGCCTACATGGCCCACCAGATCGCTCGAAGGCCCACTAGAGGGCCATGGCCCACCGGTTGACAATCACTGATTTAGTATACAATAAGTTCATTTATTACACTCAACAAACTACAAGTTTCCTCTGATTGTGAACACTTTTACCAGAGATGAAGCTTCCCCGGCTACAGCCACGAACAGTAAACATCCACCTAGCTATGTCCACATTTTCAACACTTTGGTCTGCTCTTACCCTGCATGTAAACATTCATTCATTGTCTACCGCTTATCCAATCTATTCTCGGGGAGCCTGTGCCTATCTCAGGCATCATTGGGCATCAAGGCAGGATACACCCTGGAAAGAGTGCCAACCCATCGCAGGGCGCACACACACAACAGACAATTTAGAGATGCCAGGGGAGGAAACCAGAGTATCCAGAAGAAGCCCCCGAGGCACAGGGAGAACATGAAAACTCCACACACACACAGCGGAGGCGGGAATCGAACCCCCAGCCCTGGAGGTGTGAGGCAAACGTGCTAACCACCAACCACCGTGCCCCCCTGCATGTAAACAGAGACAGTAAAATTAGGTTTCAGGGTGTTTAGTGAAACATTGCATATCTCCATCTCTAACCTTTCTTGAGAAGCCATCTATGCCACCAAATATCACTAAGCCATATCTGTTTAAAAAGAAAAAGACAGTAATAGTATATGTAGGTAACTAAACAGTTTTGTTTACCTGCATGCTGTTTCTGTGCAACATGTAATATCTGTCTGTTCTCCCAAAACACTCTTAAGAAAAAGTAAATATTTGTACATTTTTATTTTACCTGATTAATTTGTGGTTGGTGTCCACATGTACTAGGGACAAAGGTGCCGGGACTGAATATGTTCTTCTGACAATACAGCCAAGGTGTGACATTCTGGAAAGTATTCCAGGTGCATCTTCTCTCTGCATAGAGTCCCAAAATCTAGACCACTGGACTCGATGACTAAGGACTTTCAAATGTCCTTTCATCATTCTGTGCCCTGTATATGGTGATGATTTTTTTATTGTAGTCACTAGATTGTCCAGTTCATGGTCAGTCAGTTGACTTTAAGTTCCCAACACTGTGATCCGGAACTCCTGCATTCTCCGTTACACAGTTCGTGTTGACAGCCCAAGTAGTTTTGCAACAGAAGGTACAGGCAGTCCCATTATTTTAATCGTCTAAGATGCTGTTCAGACACAACCATTTTGGGGCGTCCCATTTCTCCACTCATTTCATTCACAACGATTGATGAAACACGTCTTGTCTCCAGTCGATTACACAGCATAGTGCACAGATTTGAAAGATATTGCATTACCTCTTGAGGTATGAACATCAGTGCTGCCTAGTTATACACGAAATCATAAATGAGAAAAATCACAGACAAACAAATGCATTGCACAAACAAAGCCGCTTAACTGTATCGTATCGATTAAATGTCCAAGATAAATTAATATTGGTTACGCGTTATGATGGAAGATGAATCGTCCATCTTCTTATTCTCTCAGGACAAGTTCGAGTAGTACTTGGCCCTGACTGACTCACCCGAGTTAAATGATCCGATTCTGCATATTGACTCATGTTTCATGAGTCCGAGGTCAAAATTAAACCGAATCTTATTTGTCCTACGGCTGCTACCGTTCTCATCGACTGATTCCAATGATTCTCAGCGGACTCGTGGATCCGGCTCATCGACTGATTCCGATGATTCTCAGCGGACTCGTGGATCCGGCTCATCGATTGATTCCGATGATTCTCAGCGGACTCGTGGATCCGGCTCATCGACTGCTTCCGATGATTCTCAGCGGACTCGTGGATCCGGCTCATCGACTGATTCCGATGATTCTCAGCGGACTCGTGGATCCGGCTCATCGACTGATTCCGATGATTCTCAGCGAACTCGTGGATCCGGCTCATCGACTGATTCCGATGATTCTCAGCGGACTCGTGGATCCGGCTCATCGACTGATTCCGATGATTCTCAGCGGACTCGTGGATCCGGCTCATCGACTGATTCCGATGATTCTCAGCGGACTCGTGGATCCGGCTCATCGACTGATTCCGATGATTCTCAGCGGACTCGTGGATCCGGCTCATCGACTGATTCCGATGATTCTCAGCGGACTCGTGGATCCGGCTCATCGACTGATAACGATGATTCTCAGCGGACTCGTGGATCCGGCTCATCGACTGATTCCGATGATTCTCAGCGGACTCGTGGATCCGGCTCATCGACTGATTCCGATGATTCTCAGCGGACTCGTGGATCCGGCTCATCGACTGCTTGCGCTGAGACTCTTACGTTTAGTAGTCCATCGTCAGCGTGAAGTAGACTTCCTGAACATGATTCAAACTTCAGTTTCGTCAGCATACTCAGCACTTTGTAGACTACGTGATGATTTATCCAGTAATAGCGTAAAGTAATTTTTCATCCAGTAATTTTTCATTGACGAAACCCGAGTCTTTAAAAGGAATCGCTTTTACCACCGCTATGTTCGAGTACTCACTATACTCAGAGAATCGAAATGTCCCGCGTCCATGACGTCATTACATAGGTTTTACTGATTGGCTAGAGAAGGAAGCAGTGGACCATCGGAGACTTTTACCCCGTCCCATAATCTCCATTAAAAATCTACGCGTGATTTTTGGAATAATAAACACTAACATCCTGGAAAGAACAAACTAGCAACCTTGTGATTCGCGTGTTCTATTTATTTTTTTACGCGTACTATATTTAAGGCGCGGATATGGCGCAGCTTTGACAGAGGGTGTCGTCCGGCAGGTACATGCTTGAGCTAACTGCTCGAGTTTCCGTTCGTTTCCATTCTTGTTCGAGTTATGGAGGTTTCGTGTTTATATTTTTTTATATTGATGTGGATCTGCGCAGCTGAAGAGGCTTGGAAATGTGAGTAGAATTGTGAACTTGTAAGCGAATTGTGAACTTGTTCTGATTATATACAATGCTTCCTACTCCGTTTAAAGCGGCTGCTGAATATGAATGAAGAACTTAATTCACCAAACGTAATCCACTTGAGTGATCGAGCGTGCGCTTGGTTGTAATCGTTATCGTCAAACCACATGTTAAATCATACTCGATGATCATTTGATGATCTTACTAATAAAGGATATGATTCTGTGATCCGGCATCCGGCGTAAAACCTGTGCCAAGTTGTGATACCAGTTGAAAGCCGAAGGCTACTTCTTCATTCTATGATTCTATAAAAGATTTCCGATGAGCCCTGTTCGGGATCGCCACAGCGGACCAACTGGTTTTTACTCAATTTACTCGTACATGTACCGAATTGAACGATGATGGCGCTAGCTTCCAGTGCTAGAAAACGCTTTCTAATCTACACAAGAGGACACTTTCGAAGAACAAGAGGAAGCTGTACTGCATATGGCATAATTGTGATTTCTCCGAAAATGTTTACGCATAATGATCCAAACACATACATGTTTCTGCACTACGCATTTGTTTCAGGCTGCTCTCAGATCAGCGAGAACATCTCCTATACCTGTGAGAACATCAGTACAGATAGTGGATTCAGGTTAAGTGTTCCTGAGAGTTTATCAGCTAAATGCCTGAAAGAATGTGAGCATGGCTGGTACAATAAGGTGAGCCTTTCTTACAGCATGCTGTGTTTTTGTTTTGTTTTATTTTAAGCGATGTGTTTCTCTAAGCATGTAACCTGTACCATGGTGTCTTGTAGAACAACACCTTTCTGGTCGACTCAAAAGATACCCATGTGAATTTATCAGAGCCTATAGTAGAGGTAACCCTTAGGAACCTGACCACGCACACCTGTTTGGACGGAGCATACTGGGAAATGGACTGTCACTGCTCAGGAAAAGTAAGCATTTTTTTTTTAGAAATTGTACATGATCTGGCATTTTACAGTGAAGAGAAACCTGTATCAGTTTAGAATTGAGTATTAAACAACAGTAATCTGGGAGATTGGTCTCTAAGCACGGAAATGTGACCTGATGACCATTGTATATTAATCCATGAGTATATTAGTCCGTCATAGTCATCTTGTGCTGTCACATGTAGCTGAGGGAAATTTGGCCACAGAATCAAAACATCCTGAAGTATGCCTGCAGAAAAAGTAATGTGTTTTTTTGTGGCAAATGGTAGTTACTTCTGATGAGCTTAAAAATCAGATATGGTCATCAGGACTAAGACATTTTTAAAGCATTACAAATTTGGAGTTAAACAAAATATGCACAATTGGCCAAGGGTGCCAAACCTTTTGCATAGAACTGGATATCTTAAAGACAAGTGATCTGTATTGGTCAATAACCATGAAAGTGAGGTTAACTTGAATAAATGGAGTAACTCTAATGAAATTCACCATTAAGACTCTAACTGATGAGTAAGCCTATTAACTACACTGATGTGTACCTTTTTCAGGGCAATTTGGTGGTTTCGTACAAAGGTAAGTTTTTTGTTAGGAATGAACCTGGAGACAGTCTCATCTGCACAGCTTATTACAATGATCCAAATTTAATATACATACAATATAAACTTAAATTGTATACTTATGTGGTTGTATATACTGTTTTTTTCAAGCTGTTGAAAGTTCTAAACCTGCGACTAAGGATGTGGAGACAGGCTCATACAATGGAAAATGTAAGTGGTTCATTTACATGGGTCTTAATTGTTTCATTTAATGTCAAACCAGTTAGACTTTATTGATGAATGAATGAATGAATGAATGAATGAATGAATGAATGAATGAATGAATGAATAGGAATAATAAACTCACAAAAAGTGACAGTGATGTAATGTTTGCACTACTCACTCGAAGTATAAAACCAAGAAACACTTTAAATGTGTGGGTGACTTGAACTCTTTCACTGATTAGAGCCACACACTGTGGCCCATGGTAGTCAGCTGTATATTTATGCAGCCTCTGCTGAATGAATCCTACCAAGGGGTAGGGGGGTAATAATGAGACACTTCAAGGTCAAAAAACAATGGCAAATAGCCAGTGACCTCACCATGTCATTGGATCCTGATGACAATTTCGCAAAATGTCTCATCTTCAGAAAATGTTGTGATCTCTGCAATACATGAACCTACTAGAATGTATCTTAGATCATAGAATGATCTTTCTTACCTAATCTAATTTAACATAACATTTTGTCCTTAAAGTCCTTAATGAGTCAGGAACAGTGGTGTACTGACGACAGGGTCATGAGCGGCCAAGGCTCACTGATGCACATGGGGAGTGAAGTCTGGCCCGTGTGATTCAATCCAACAGATGAGCTACTGTTGCTCAAATTGCTGAAGAAGTTAATGCTGGTTCTGATAGAAAGGTGTCAGAATACACAGTGCATCGCAGTTTATGTATGGGGTTGCATAGCCCCAGAACAGTCAGTGTGCCCATGCTGACCCCTGTGCCCCTCCGAAAGAGCCAACAATGGGCATGTGAGCATCAGAACTGGACCACAGAGCAATGTAAGAAGGTGGCCTGGTCTGATTAATCAGATTTTCTTTTACATCATGAGGAAGGCCGGATGCGTGTGTGTCACTTACCTGGGGAACACATGTCACTAGGATGCACTTTTGGAAGAAAGCAAGCCGGCGGAGGCAGTCTCATGCTTTGGGCAATGTTCTGCTGGGAAACCTTGGATCCTGCCATCCATGTGGATGTTACTTTGACACGTACGAGCATTGTTGCAGACCATGTACACCCTTTCATGGAAACAATATTCCCTGATGGCTGTGGCCTCTTTTAGTAGGATAGTGCGCCGTGCCACCAAGCAAAAATTGTTCAGGAATGTTTGATGAGCACAACAACGAGTTTGAGGTGTTGACTTGACCTCCAACCTCCCCGGACCTCAATCCAATCTAGAGCATCTGTGGGATGTGCTGAACAAACAGGCAAACAGGTCCGATCCATGGAGGCCCCACCTCACAACTTGCAGGACTCAAAGGAACTGCTGCTAACATCACATATATATATATATATATATATATATATATATATATATATATATATATATATATATATATAATATACACACACACCAGACATAACATTATGACCAACATTGTGTTGGTCCCCCTTTTGCTGCTCCCCACATGCATCAATGAGCCTTTGCTGCCCATTACCCTTTCACCAGTTCACCACTGTTCCTTCCTTGGACCACTTTTGATAGATACTGACCAGTGCAGACCGGGAACACCCCCACAAGAGATGCAGTTTTGGAGATGCTCTGAACCAGTCATCTAGCCATTACAATATATAAATATATACACATGATATTTAAACCTAGACCCTGGTTCTCATTCTTAGGCATTGGTCAGTGTACTAATTGTCTAAGAATGAACCATTTTGTCAGGACTCCTGGAGGCAAGTCTTTCTACCCTGCAGATGTTTCTTTCAGCTGGTTCCACCTTGCTCTCTCAAGTGCCTGTCATGGAATGTTCCACTTTCTACCTATGTTTATTTCACCCATGTTTGTGAATTAGGTGAATGACTTTCCAGCATTTTAGAAAGCTCAAACTGCATGTCTTCTGAATGTTCTCTTCTGTGAACAGTATGTGTATTTACCACTGCATGCAGGTATTTGTTCACCAATTATTATCTGGCATGGTGCCTGGGATTTTCCTGTCTAAGTCTGTACTGGCCTAATAGGTGAGAATATCACCATGGCCTGTCCCCACCATGGGGAGTGTTTCATCCTCAGGGACATTAATTAGTGAGTTTGGTTGTCATCTTAGGACAACTCCTCAGTCTCACTCATTATCTTTTAGCAGGGGTTTATCCAGGTGTTAAATGCTGTCCCTTGTGATTAGAAGGGGTGTAACAGAACAAGTAAAGACGTGACTTGAAAAAAGTATTTGCAGCAAATATAACATTACTGTCACACTGCTACAGCATGGTGCTGTACAAAATGTCCAGATTTTAAAGGAAGATTCTTTTGAGACCTTGCATGTAACTTAAGTTATCCGAAGGGCATATTAACTGGGTGCTTATAACCATTTTCTTTTTTGTTAGTTCATTTGCTGTGGCTCCTATGCATCCCTGTGTTTGCTGTGTGCTTGTATATTGCAAGAAAAAAGAGTGGTAAGTTAGCAAATCTTGTGAATAACTGATTGATGGCTTAAACATGTTTGGAATCTGCATTGCTTATTAATAGGATACAAGATTATGGGATAATGAATATAGATCATAAAAGAGCATTAATTAGATTTGCTGGAGTTGTAAAGAAAAAAAATGTAATAAGAAAATCAGTCTAACACTAGGGCACATCAATTTCCAAACCTAGATCTGTCAGGAAACAAAATGTAAAGCAATTAAAAACTGATACTGCTGTTGAAAATGGAAGGACTTGACAATTATTGGTGTAACAAGATCAACCTCAAAATAATCTGTACTCATTTTACTTGACCACTCTGCTGTCTTTGACACTGTAAACCATCACATTCTACTGTTAACTCTTTCTGGTCTAGGAATCTGTGGTGAATGGAGTCCTATCTCTCAGGTAAATCCTCATTGATGGGAGGTTGACTGAATCTCACCAACTCACAACTGACATCAAGATTCCTGAGATCAAGATCAAGACCTTGGTGCTTCCTATTTATATCAGCATTAACAAGGTTGTTTACACTGGACATTACCTGTGCCTTTACTCTTTAATGTTTGTGAATAATGAGTTGAAATGAAGTTGACTAAATTGGATAAAATTTATATTATTTATGCCTTTGTAAACAAGGTAACACAGCAATGTAAGACCTCCGATGCAATCAATGGATACTCAAATCTGATGGCCCTCAGACTGTCTTAAAGTTTTGTGTGAGGATTTTTCATTCATTCATTGTCTACCGCTTATCCGAACTATTCTCGGGTCACGGGGAGCCTGTGCCTATCTCAGGCGTCATTGGGCATCAAGGCAGGATACACCCTGAACAGAGTGCCAACCCATCGCAGGGCACACACACAATCACACACTACGGAGATGCCAATCAACCTACAATGCATGTCTTTGGATCGGGGGAAGAAACCGGAGTACCCGGAGATAGCCCCGAGGCACGGAGAGAACCTGCAAACTCCACACACACGGCAGAGGCGGGAATCGAACCCCCAACCCTGGAGGCTAGCCTAGGCTAACATGCTAACCACTAAGCCACCGTGCCCCCCTGTGTGAGGATTTTGTGTAAGCTAATGTAGAGATTATGTGCTGAAGAAATTACTTTACTGTTTGGCGATACAATATTTTCATTCCAGAACTGAATAAAATGTGTCCAGGAATGAATACAATGTGTCCAGAAATGAATAAAATGTGTCCAGAAATGAATACAATGTGTCCAGAAATGAATACAATGTGTCGAGAAATGAATAAAACAGCATCCTTTCTGTGCAGTGAAAGGCTACAATATGGCCCTCTATGCATTTCAACATGTCTGGGCATGTTCTCTTTCCTCCTAATGGTGGCTATAATGGACAAAAAAGAATGGTTTTTTTTTTATATACTAGGCTTCCACAAAAAGTCAAATCACAAGGCCTCAGATATTATTCTCAGTATTTTAACATTTTAAATGACTAATACTTTTAATGTCCAGCATATTCGAGCACTCTTGTGAGTTTCACGGTCACTTCTAAATATACAGTACTTTAATTCATTGAACCACAACTGTAGGCAGGAATTTTATTACTGTTTTATCTAGTTCTTTTAGTATGACAAAAAAATCAGACTTCATTGAAACAACAAAACCGAGACCTTTGTAGTAGTAGTGTTTGCTGTGTGCTTGTATATTGCAAGAAAAAAGAGTGGTAAGTTAGCAAATCTTGTGAATAACTGATTGATGGCTTAAACATGTTTGGAATCTGCATTGCTTATTAATAGGATACAAGATTATGGGATAATGAATATAGATCATAAAAGAGCATTAATTAGATTTGCTGGGGTTGTAAAGAAAAAAAATGTAATAAGAAAATCAGTCTAACACTAGGGCACATCAATTTCCAAACCTAGATCTGTCAGGAAACAAAATGTAAAGCAATTAAAAACTGATACTGCTGTTGAAAATGGAAGGACTTGACAATTATTGGTGTAACAAGATCAACCTCAAAATAATCTGTACTCATTTTACTTGACCACTCTGCTGTCTTTGACACTGTAAACCATCACATTCTACTGTTAACTCTTTCTGGTCTAGGAATCTGTGGTGAATGGAGTCCTATCTCTCAGGTAAATCCTCATTGATGGGAGGGTGACTGAATCTCACCAACTCACAACTGACATCAAGATTCCTGACATCAAGATCAAGACCTTGGTGCTTCCTATTTATATCAGCATTAACAAGGTTGTTTACACTGGACATTACCTGTGCCTTTACCCTTTAATGTTTGTGATTAATGAGTTGAAATGAAGTTGACTAAATTGCATAAAATTTATATTATTTATGCCTTTGTAAACAAGGTAACACAGCAATGTAAGACCTCCGATGCAATCAATGGATACTCAAATCTGATGGCCCTCAGACTGTCTTAAAGTTTTGTGTGAGGATTTTTCATTCATTCATTGTCTACCGCTTATCCGAACTATTCTCGGGTCACGGGGAGCCTGTGCCTATCTCAGGCGTCATTGGGCATCAAGGCAGGATACACCCTGGACAGAGTGCCAACCCATCGCAGGGCACACACACAATCACAGACTATGGAGATGCCAATCAACCTACAATGCATGTCTTTGGATCGGGGTAGGAAACCGGAGTACCCGGAGATAGCCCCGAGGCACGGAGAGAACCTGCAAACTCCACACACACGGCAGAGGCGGGAATCGAACCCCCAACCCTGGAGGCTAGCCTAGGCTAACATGCTAACCACTAAGCCACCGTGCCCCCCTGTGTGAGGATTTTGTGTAAGCTAATGTAGAGATTATGTGCTGAAGAAATTACTTTACTGTTTGGCGATACAATATTTTCATTCCAGAACTGAATAAAATGTGTCCAGAAATGAATACAATGTGTCCAGAAATGAATAAAATGTGTCCAGAAATGAATACAATGTGTCGAGAAATGAATAAAACAGCATCCTTTCTGTGCAGTGAAAGGCTACAATATGGCCCTCTATGCATTTCAACATGTCTGGGCATGTTCTCTTTCCTCCTAATGGTGGCTATAATGGACAAAAAAGAATGTTTTTTTTTTATATACTAGGCTTCCACAAAAAGTCAAATCACAAGGCCTCAGATATTATTCTCAGTATTTTAACATTTTAAATGACTAATACTTTTAATGTCCAGCATATTCGAGCACTCTTGTGAGTTTCACGGTCACTTCTAAATATACAGTACTTTAATTCATTGAACCACAACTGTAGGCAGGAATTTTATTACTGTTTTATCTAGTTCTTTTAGTATGACAAAAAAATCAGACTTCATTGAAACAACAAAACCGAGACCTTTGTAGTAGTAGTGTTTGCTGTGTGTTTGTATATTGCAAGAAAAAAGAGTGGTAAGTTAGCAAATCTTGTGAATAACTGATTGATGGCTTAAACATGTTTGGAATCTGCATTGCTTATTAATAGGATACAAGATTATGGGATAATGAATATAGATCATAAAAGAGCATTAATTAGATTTGCTGGGTTGTAAAGAAAAAAAATGTAATAAGAAAATCAGTCTAACACTAGGGCACATCAATTTCCAAACCTAGATCTGTCAGGAAACAAAATGTAAAGCAATTAAAAACTGATACTGCTGTTGAAAATGGATTTCAAAAATTTTGTGCAAGCTAATGTAGAGATTATGTGCTGAAGAAATTACTTTACTGTTTGGCGATACAATATTTTCATTCCAGAACTGAATAAAATGTGTCCAGAAATGAATACAATGTGTCCAGAAATGAATACAATGTGTCGAGAAATGAATAAAACAGCATCCTTTCTGTGCAGTGAAAGGCTACAATATGGCCCTCTATGCATTTCAACATGTCTGGGCATGTTCTCTTTCCTCCTAATGGTGGCTATAATGGACAAAAAAGAATGGTTTTTTTTTTATATACTAGGCTTCCACAAAAAGTCAAATCACAAGGCCTCAGATATTATTCTCAGTATTTTAACATTTTAAATGACTAATACTTTTAATGTCCAGCATATTCGAGCACTCTTGTGAGTTTCACGGTCACTTCTAAATATACAGTACTTTAATTCATTGAACCACAACTGTAGGCAGGAATTTTATTACTGTTTTATCTAGTTCTTTTAGTATGACAAAAAAATCAGACTTCATTGAAACAACAAAACCGAGACCTTTGTAGTAGTAGTGTTTGCTGTGTGCTTGTATATTGCAAGAAAAAAGAGTGGTAAGTTAGCAAATCTTGTGAATAACTGATTGATGGCTTAAACATGTTTGGAATCTGCATTGCTTATTAATAGGATACAAGATTATGGGATAATGAATATAGATCATAAAAGAGCATTAATTAGATTTGCTGGGGTTGTAAAGAAAAAAAATGTAATAAGAAAATCAGTCTAACACTAGGGCACATCAATTTCCAAACCTAGATCTGTCAGGAAACAAAATGTAAAGCAATTAAAAACTGATACTGCTGTTGAAAATGGATTTTCAAAAAATTTTGTGCAAGCTAATGTAGAGATTATGTGCTGAAGAAATTACTTTACTGTTTGGCGATACAATATTTTCATTCCAGAACTGAATAAAATGTGTCCAGAAATGAATACAATGTGTCCAGAAATGAATACAATGTGTCGAGAAATGAATAAAACAGCATCCTTTCTGTGCAGTGAAAGGCTACAATATGGCCCTCTATGCATTTCAACATGTCTGGGCATGTTCTCTTTCCTCCTAATGGTGGCTATAATGGACAAAAAAGAATGGTTTTTTTTTTATATACTAGGCTTCCACAAAAAGTCAAATCACAAGGCCTCAGATATTATTCTCAGTATTTTAACATTTTAAATGACTAATACTTTTAATGTCCAGCATATTCGAGCACTCTTGTGAGTTTCACGGTCACTTCTAAATATACAGTACTTTAATTCATTGAACCACAACTGTAGGCAGGAATTTTATTACTGTTTTATCTAGTTCTTTTAGTATGACAAAAAAATCAGACTTCATTGAAACAACAAAACCGAGACCTTTGTAGTAGTAGTGTTTGCTGTGTGCTTGTATATTGCAAGAAAAAAGAGTGGTAAGTTAGCAAATCTTGTGAATAACTGATTGATGGCTTAAACATGTTTGGAATCTGCATTGCTTATTAATAGGATACAAGATTATGGGATAATGAATATAGATCATAAAAGAGCATTAATTAGATTTGCTGGGGTTGTAAAGAAAAAAAATGTAATAAGAAAATCAGTCTAACACTAGGGCACATCAATTTCCAAACCTAGATCTGTCAGGAAACAAAATGTAAAGCAATTAAAAACTGATACTGCTGTTGAAATGGATTTTCAAAAATTTTGTGCAAGCTAATGTAGAGATTATGTGCTGAAGAAATTACTTTACTGTTTGGCGATACAATATTTTCATTCCAGAACTGAATAAAATGTGTCCAGAAATGAATACAATGTGTCCAGAAATGAATACAATGTGTCGAGAAATGAATAAAACAGCATCCTTTCTGTGCAGTGAAAGGCTACAATATGGCCCTCTATGCATTTCAACATGTCTGCATGTTCTCTTTCCTCCTAATGGTGGCTATAATGGACAAAAAAATAATGGACAAAAAGAATGTTTTTTTTATATACTAGGCTTCCACAAAAAGTCAAATCACAAGGCCTCAGATATTATTCTCAGTATTTTAACATTTTAAATGACTAATACTTTTAATGTCCAGCATATTCGAGCACTCTTGTGAGTTTCACAGGTCACTTCTAAATATACAGTACTTTAATTCATTGAACCACAACTGTAGGCAGGAATTTTATTACTGTTTTATCTAGTTCTTTTAGTATGACAAAAAAATCAGACTTCATTGAAACAACAAAACCGAGACCTTTGCAGATGATCAGAATGAACACAATTGTAAACTAGCCTTTACAGTTTCAAAATGACAACACTTCTTCTTTTGGTCACACTTTGGCGTCTTCCGCCACAATTATTATCCCATGCTCTCTAATTAGCAGGAAAGCTCAGTCAGCTAAATGAAAAAGCTGTCACACATGTCTCATGCTGATTTTACAAAGCTTTTATTTTCAACAAGTTTATGTTTCAGAGTAGAGAGTGGGGCACAACCTAATTTGGGGCATGTTGTAACAGACTTCATGTTATAACAGTCTTACTAGTTATAATGAATCTCGGATTTATTGGTTGCCATACCAAGACTGTATGTTGTTAAAAACCAAGGTGTTAAAAATTCAAACAATTTTGGAAGATATTAAAGGAATTTCATTTTACCATAGCGTAAGTAAAATTACACACAGATGTTCATTTTCAGCTCTGTTTTAGTATCAATGCAAGGCAAATTTAGTATCATTTTACTTTTAGTTATTTAAGTCAGTCATGGAGGGGGGCAGGTGGCCTCACACCTCCAGGGTTGGGGGTTTGATTCCCGCCTCCGCCGTGTGTTGTGGAGTTTGCATGTTCTCCCTGTGCCTCGGGGGTTTTCTCCAGGTACTCCGGTCCCCCCCCCCCCCCCCCCCCCCGGTCCAAAGACATGCATTGTAGGTTGATTGGCATCTCTAAATTGTCCGCAGTATGAGAGGTATTATACCCAGTATAATTCCTGGCCTACCAGCTTGATGGTTCAATGAATGCTGAGTACTGTAGGTCATTTAGAATGACCGAGATAAGGGGTCACAATGATGTGAAAGTGTCTGGACATTGACAATAGTATTAGTCATTTATCAATGTTGAGAAATAGGCCATGAGAAAAATCGAGGCCAATGATAAGACATTGTATTGCAGGATGTGAAGTAATGATATAATTCAATAAGAAATCTTGTCCATTATTTTTTTGTCCATTATAGCCACCATTAGGAGGAAAGAGAACATGCCCAGACATGTTGAAATGCATAGAGGGCCATATTGTAGCCTTTCACTGCACAGAAAGGATGCTGTTTTATTCATTTCTCGACACATTTTATTCATTTCTGGACACATTTTATTCATTTCTCGACACATTTTATTCATTTCTGGACACATTTTATTCAGTTCTGGAATGAAAATATTGTATCGCCAAACAGTAAAGTAATTTCTTCAGCACATAATCTCTACATTAGCTTACACAAAAAAGTTAGTCATGGAAATTGACAATACTTTTATGATTTTATTTATCACAGTATGAGAAACAGGCCAAGAAAACAGGCCAAGAAAAACAGACAGGGGTGTACTTGCAGGATGTGAAGTAATGAGGGGAAATTCAATAAGAGATATGGCTAGTAGCCATTCACGGCTGTGAAGTGATGTTCCACTCCAAGTTCAATCACTTCAATCCGAGTGATGCATCACACTTAAGTGGGAAAAAAAAGGTATTTAGCCAAATACCTTTAGACAGTATTTACCATGTACTAGGGTTTGTGTCCAAAATAGGTACACTGTAAAAAAAAATACATACATAAATACATTCACATACTGTGAATTTACTTTACAGTTTATTACTGTGGAAATGAAATACAGTATATTTCTGTATTTTTTCAATTTACAGTAAAATACTGGCAGCACAGACGCCAGCAATCTACTGTAATTTTACAGTATTTATGCTGTGGATTATTTTACAGCATTTATCTGTAAAAGGTAAATGCAGTATATTACTGTGATTATCTCAGTTACTAGTAACAGTATGGTTAATTTATAATAAAATAACCTAAAAGTTGAATCTTCAATCTTCAGTTAACAGTAGAACACTATTTTCTGGTCTACACACATCTGCTTAAAATAAATTATACTAAACAATAAACACTTCAGAAAGGAGGTCAATCGAAATAAAACTTTATTTAAAAGGGTAGAGTCAACCAATAGAAAAGCAAATTACGTTCCAAGTAACAACCCAGAAAAACTAATTTCAGGTACAAAAAAACTCCAAAAAGGCAATAAAAAATCAAATTACATGGCAAATTACTTAACAACATGAGTAACCTTACTCAACCTTGACTGAGACTTACATGAAGACATTACAGATTTTAACATTTAAGATTATTATTATATTAAGAACTTACATCAAAAATATAAAACATTTTGGTTAAAAAAAAACTTTTTCCTTATAATTGAGAGATGGATCCCTTTTGTATCATAACTTCTAAAACAAATTATAAATTTTTTTTAAAATGTTTTTTTAAGAACCTTTTTGAGGAACCTTTTGTGGCAACATGTCTGTGTGAGACAGAGCTCACTGACCTATATAAAGTCCCATTCAAAGTCAAGGAGGTTCTTTAATAGTGTAGATACACATGAATTGACTGTGGAATATTTCTTCTGGACAATCGTCCCTGTCTTCTTTGAGACCTTCTTACCCCTGATGGTCTTTGATCCTCTCTCGAGATTGATACCAATAAAGCGCCTGAAATTATAATAGTCAGACATTGAATGTGTAATTATCAGGAACACCTTGTAATTGGTAAATGGTTGTTTAGGATTTTAAACATTTTATATGTTAGTGCTGACAAAGGCATCCGGCAGCAGAATTTCTGAATATAAGATGTGTCATTTGTATTATTCTTTGCAAGCAACATAACATGTTTTAAACATAAGATGGTATGAAGGAAATACCATATTTTAGAGTCAAATCAAGAGTCAAGAAGCTTTATTGTCATTTCAACTAAATACACAGAGCAATGCAGTAAATAGTGAAATGACACAGCACTTCTCCAGGACCATGATGCTAAAATATAAAAGAATACATAGCTAAGGACACAAAACGTAATTGGGTCTTATATAGCCAAATAAAGTGCATGTGTGCAACCTAGTGCAGACAGTACCAGACAAGAGACAGTGCAAATAGACAGTGCAAGACAGAAGACACATTTGTCATGTATGATAGACACACACACTGTCATGTAATATAGTGTGCATGTTTGATAGTGTGCATGTATGATAGTGTGTGTGCGTGTATGGTAGTGTGTGTGTATGATAGTGTGTGTGTGTGTGTGTATGGTAGTGTGCGTGTATGGTAGTGTGCGTGTATGATAGTGTGTGTGTGTATATGGTAGTATGTGTGTATGATAGTGATGTGTGTGTGTGTGTGTGTGTGTGTGAATGGTAGTGTGCGTGTATGGTAGTGTGTGTATGGTAGTGTGCGTGTATGGTAGTGTGCGTGTATGGTAGTGTGCGTGTATGGTAGTGTGTGTGTATGGTAGTGTGCGTGTATGGTAGTGTGTGTGTGTATGGTAGTGTGCGTGTATGGTAGTGTGTGTTTATGGTAATGTGCGTGTATGGTAGTGTGTGTATGTTGTGTGTGTATGGTACTGTGCGTGTATGGTACTGTGCGTTTATGGTACTGTGCGTGTAATGGTAGTGTGTGTATGGTAGTGTGTGTATGGTAGTGTGTGTGTATGGTAGTGTGCGTGTATGGTAGTGTGCGTTTATGGTAGTGTGCGTGTATGGTAGTGTGTGTATGGTAGTGTGTGTGTATGGTAATGTACGTGTATGTAGTGTGTGTATGGTAATGTACGTGTATGGTAGTGTGTGTATGGTAGTGTGTGTATGGTAGTGTGCGTGTATGGTAGTGTGCGTTTATGGTAGTGTGCGTGTATGGTAGTGTGCGTGTATGGTAGTGTGCGTGTATGGTAGTGTGTGTATGGTAGTGTGTGTGTATGGTAGTGTGCGTGTATGGTAGTGTGCGTTTATGGTAGTGTGTGTATGGTAGTGTGTGTGTATGGTAATGTACGTGTATGGTAGTGTGTGTATGGTAGTGTGCGTGTATGGTAGTGTGCGTGTATGGTAGTGTGTGTGTATGGTAATGTGTGTGTATGGTAGTGTGTGTGTATGGTAGTGTGTGTATGGTAGTGTGTGTATGGTAGTATGGTACTGCCAATGTAGTGAAAAAATAAAGCAGTCTAGATAATTGTCATACATTTGCTCAATTCCATGTTATTTGAACTAAAACAGAATAAAGATAAGTATAAGATTAAGAATAAGTGTTAACACTAAACATATGATTAATCATAAATATGCATTGACAGTAATATGTAGAATGAAGACAATTGTGGTTAATGGCTGCTTTTGCATACCACCTGTATTAGTCTTTGCATCTCAGTTTCTAATTACAAACTAAATGAACAAAATCAGTGTACAACACTAAAACTATCTGCTTGCTCTTAAAAACATCTTTAAAATCACTGACATTTTAAACAAGTTTGTTTAATGATTTTTATAGCATTTACAACTAATAACAACAGGCAAACGACTGTTAGCTAGCTGGCAGCAACCACTAACTGATATTAAAGTACAAAGACTATCTGAAACAAAATGATGAAACTTAAATGATAAAACAGATTCACACATCAGCACTGAAGTGACATTTTAAAACCACACGCTTACTAGCTTGACAGCTTACTGAGCATCAGTTTCACACATTAAATTTGGGTAATACTACCTTTATGAATCAAATAACATCAAGGAAAATTAGAAAATGATTTTAATTACCGTGTAATCTTT
The DNA here is from genome assembly GCA_033459395.1 of Hemibagrus guttatus. Classification (NCBI taxonomy): domain Eukaryota; kingdom Metazoa; phylum Chordata; class Actinopteri; order Siluriformes; family Bagridae; genus Hemibagrus; species Hemibagrus guttatus. The sequence goes on along the minus strand of JAUCMX010000003.1, from coordinate 25,865,344 downwards.
GGTCCAGATGCAGATAGGTCCAGATGAATATCTTAAATGCACAGCAATCCGGATGAAGGACTTAAATGCACAGCGGACTTGCACTATTGTACTCACACTCCAGGTTTCAAAAAATACTGTATGGTACTGTCATTTCAAACATTAGCATACTAGGAGCAACCCATAATGCATTGCAAAAAAAACAGTACAATACTGTATTACATAAAAACAGTAGAAAACTGTTTAAAATCACCAGTAAATGCAAAATATTGCCCAGAATGCATTGTTTTCTATAGTAGATTACCGTTTAAAGGGAAAACAGTAGATTACTGCCAGATTTTAGCCGTTTTTTAACAGCAATTTTTTTACAGTGTAGCTAAAACAGTGAAAGGATCATGTATGTCTAAATAAATCCATAGATAGCCTACACAGACAGATAATTAACAATAATTAATTAAGTAAACAAATGAATAAACAAACCACCCGTTACTACGTACCCCTCAGATGTTTTTGGGGCACGTACTAGCATTTTACCAAATAATTGAAAACGGATATGTTTTATTCATAAACAAGATCACATATTTGTACCAGACAAATGCAAAAATAATGTGAAAGAAGGAAAATGCTTTGAACATTAGGTCGCGCCCCTCCGGAATGTGGTGCTGCTGTGTTAAAAAAAATAATAAAAAGGGGGGGAAAAAGAAAAGAAATGACGTGTATGGAGATGCTGCCTGAGCTGATCAGAGTAAGCTTCACAAACCGACCACTTCCTGAAACCGAGACGAGAACGAAAATGAGAATTTGTCTCGTTTTCTTGCTCTTTGCGGGATCCCGTGGCACGTACGTCAAAGGTAAGAATTTATTTTCACCTAATTTTTTTCTCATAACCTCACACGACTAGATTTATAGAAACAGAAATCCTAAAATGTGTAATCTTCAATGACCGGTGTAGTATGGATAGAATAGCGGTGGAGCCGATATCCTAACGTTTGGTCACGACCATAGCGCGCATTGAGATGCATGGGGTTTATGTGCGTGCTCACCGATAGCCATGGGCAGGATTTAGGGGGTTTTAGCCTACTAACATTTCTACTCAGCCCCTTAAACATTCTGTGATTCTCCATAAACTGTTCACAAATTCGTACATTTCATGTGAAAACGGCAATGGACTTCGGCTCCTCCCTGTCTTTCAGCGCGTTCTTCAATGACGCGGCCAAGACAAGCTGTGTGTCAATCAATAGATTTTTATAATATCTGCATCTGTGCAGTTTCTTTGTCTTAGAATAGTGGGGCTTGTCTAAGCACCACTCAAGAGTAATCTGTTTACTGTAAGTTTCCGTTCACCACTCATCACACCACAGCTGCTTCATTCAGGGAAAATGAAGGCATTAAAATGTATGAACGTATAATCTACTACCCTGTTAGTCAAACGTTTTTTGTTTTTGTTTATAAATTTTATTTATTTTTGTTTTTGTTTCTACTATTATACCCTCACTGAAGCTGAGCCGCCCTTAAATGAAAATCCTAGGCTCGCCCCTGACGATAACCAAGGTCAACTTCACCTTCATGGTCAATCCATTTCCATGTTGTTTGTCTCGATCTCATTTCCTGAGACTACGCTAAGGAGCAATGTAACGGGAAGCAAACTTCTCTTAAAGTAATCATGTCGGTGGTTAGGTTAGCCTGTTATTCATTTATTCATTGTCTACCGCTTATCAGATGTATCAGCGAGTCATGGGAAGCCTGTGCCTATCACAGGCGTGATTGGGCATCAAGTCAGGATACATCCTGGACGTAGTGCCAATCCATCCAGGAGAGAGAGATAATTATTTTACCACAGCCCCACTCTTTTTATTTATTACTTTACCACAGCCCCACTCTTTTTATTTATTACTTTACCACAGCCCCACTCTTTTTATTTATTACTTTACCACAGCCCCACTTTTTTTTATTTATTACTTTACCACAGCCCCACTCTTTTTATTTATTACTTTACCACAGCCCCACTCTTTTTATTTATTATTTTACCACAGTCCCACTTTTCTTATTTATTATTTTACCACAGCCCCACTTTTTTTATTTATTATTTTACCACAGCCCCACTTTTTTTTTATCTTACCACAGCCCCACTTTTTTTTTTACCACAGCCCCACTCTTTTTATTTATTATTTTACCACAGTCCCAGTTTTCTTATTTATTATTTTACCACAGCCCCACTTTTTTTTTTATTTTACCACAGCCCCACTTTTTTTTTTATTTTACAACAGCCCCACTTTTTTTTATTTTACCACAGCCCCACTTTTTTTATTTTACCACAGTCCCACTTTTCTTATTTATTACTTTACCACAGCCCCACTCTTTTTATTTATTATTTTACCACAGTCCCAATTTTCTTATTTATTACTTTACCACAGCCCCACTTTTTTATATTATTATTTTACCACAGCCCCACTTTTTTATTTATTATTTTACCACAGCCACAATTTTTTTTTTATTTTACCACAGCCCCACTTTTTTTTTATTTTACCACAGTTCCACTTTTTTTTTTATTTTACCACAGCCCCACTTTTTTTTTATTTTACCACAGTTCCACTTTTTTTTTTTATTTTACCACAGTCCCACTTTTTTTTATTTTACCACAGTCCCACTTTTCTTATTTATTATTTTACCACAGCCCCACTCTTTTTATTTATTATTTTACCACAGTCCCACTTTTCTTATTTATTACTTTACCACAGCCCCACTTTTTTATATTATTATTTTACCACAGCCACAATTTTTTTTATTTATTACTTTATATTGAAGTTTTAATTACATTATTTTAATATAGTCAGTCGTGAACTAAAGTGGGCCGGTCTAAGTCATGAAACTCCAGAGGTGAACATGAGTCCCACTCCGGCCCTGATGAGGAATAATATCAGTGTCGCTCAACTCAAGCAGTGATGGCGCAAAGCAGTAAATGAGAGCCAAGTGAGATTGACCGGAAACCGACCGGAAATGTACACCAATTAACCTGTAACGCCTCAAGCAATCACGTGTGTTTTAAATGTTTTTCGCATACTTGAATGGTTTATAATCTATTATATTATGTACATTATAATAGTATATAAATCAGTTTGAGTTCACATTGTGTATGACAGGTACGGTGGAGGGTATTATTTTCACAGTGTGTATTTTCAGCCACTGTGTCGCGGCACACTGTTGTGCCGTGGGAAGGTTGTCCAATTACATTTAATTGGTCCAGAGCGCCTGTGCCTGCAACGTAGTGACTGGCAACTATTTGAAAAGGAAAAGTGCAAACTCTGAACTGGGTCCTGTGCAAAATTTTTTGATCCAGTTGAAGGCCCTATTATGAGAGGTGGTCAAAAGAAAGAAAGCAAAAACAATGAACTTGAGGCAACTCAATGAAAGTTATCTTTTACTTTTACATGGGATCTGACTGCACCGACTCTGTAATGCATGGTGTGTGTGTTGGGGGGGGGGGGGGGGGGATCTATCCAATAGTGCCATAGTCCCAAGCAAGCTTAAACACCGGTCACTTCAAAAAGAAAAACGACTATTTTGTACACCTGCGAGAAAACACTGACAAACAGGCAACATTAATGAAAAAAAAAAAATGCAATGGTGAATGAGGGAGCCCAGGTTTCATGCCAAGTGATTATAAAAAAAAAGCTGTGTTTACACTTGGCATTAAAATGCGATCTGTATCTGGATGTTGTTCACATACGCATTGAAAAGACAAGTGTAAGCACATTTGTGAGTGAAATGTTATGCGACCGTGTAGTAGTTGAGGACGCATTGTGATCGAATCTTAGTATAATGTAAATGCAATCCAGCCATCGTGTCTGCATTCATAGGTCGAAGTCACACAAAACCCTGCCCACTGTCACTGCCAGAGCATGTCTACGGGAATCACTGCACGTAGCCCTGCATTTTTTGCAATACAATGGAGGGTGGAGTAGATTGCAAATATAATTAAGTTTGCTTTCGCACCCAGATGTTGCAGAACCGTTAATTCTCTATGAAGTATGCACATTTTTCCCACCAGAGCTGGCAATGAGATTTGTAAAATCTCCCGCGATTAAAAAAGGTTTAAGTGTAAATGCGTCATGCCAGCAAGATTGGCTGATGATCCGATCTACAGGGTTAGAAAAACAATAACCGAAAAAAGCCCAATATTGTACTTAATGGATGCTAATCATTGTCAAACTTCTATGTTTAGATTGCTCTGATGAGAAACCCACCATGATCACAAGTGATGGAAGTGGCAGAATTTCACTGAACACTGATGCATTGTTTAAGCGCTATAAAGACTGTGAGTGGAGTTTAAAGGACAAGGTAAATACAAATGTTATATCTATTTAAAGTAAGCTGAAACATGTACAAGCTCTATTGTAGTGCTAAATGGATAAAGTAGCCACTATCCACATTCATGTGTCTTCTCAATCTGTTTTTTCACATGTAGAATGGCATAGTTTTTCAAGAATTGACACCATCTTCAAATATAAATACCTGGGGCAACTTGTCTGAAATTTACTTGCATGTGCACTGCATCAATCCAAAGGTAATGCATGATATCTGAACCTAATAGCATGATTATTTTATTTCATAGCTCCTTAAACTATGACTGCACTGACCGATTTTGTGTTTCTTTTTCAGCACATGAAAGTTTGCTGCAAGTGTGAGTAAGACCTATCTACATCTATTTTAATTTTCCTTAAATTATGGTGGGAAAACTTACCATACACTGTTTCACATGAACAAATCAATCTTTTCTGCCTTTCTGCAGTTGAAAATAACTTTGCAACCACTACACCACACACAGATGGAGCAGGTGAGTAGAACATAAGATCGTGTACTTAGGATTTTCATGTTATAAATTTTTTGATTAGTGCTGGATAGCTGCAAATCTAACCTTTCTATATTCATTTGGCACCCAGTTCTGTGAAATATCACATTGTAAATTACAGGATATCAACATAGTATATCAATTGGATATAAATAATTTGATTATCATTCACCATTGTTGAAAATCTGTCTCACCTGAGAAATCTGACCAATGATTATCTCACTTATAAATCTGAATACCTCGTTATATTATTATCTTGCATAGGTTTTAGCTCACCATCATATTCAGGGGGCAGTGGTCATCCCTCTGTGTCTGTGGTGCTGGATGTATCTGTGCTGTTGCTGGCATTGAGTAAGTATAAAATTTTGACATTATGATGTTAGTTTGTGTATTATTTAACACACGTAGTCAGTGACTAAAAGTACTTACTGTGATTTATTTTCTCTATATTGAGTCGTCACTGCTATTCATACAGCTACTTTGTTCTTACCTTATAGCAAAACTTACATGATCACAGATGGAAGTATGGCCTTCACAGTAGTTTCATACTTCAGTGGATCTGTATGAATGATATTAATGTTTTTTCAGTGATTTTAATACATGATATGGCCAGAAGTTTGTGGAAACCTGATTATCACACCTGATTTTTTTTAGGGGCTAAAAAAAGCTGAAGCCCTAGCCTGAATTTGAATGCTTTTACATAACCAATGAACTAATTTTCACACAACCTAGCATTCTCATCAGATCCATAACTCTAACAACCACCTTCATTCTGCATGTGCATGTGATCTGTTTTATCTCGAAACTCAGGTTAAAATAACACTTATCTTAAATAAATAAATGATTGAAGCAAACATCCAGATGTTTGGTATCCTGTAGCCTGTAATTTTTTAGAATACATTTACCTGTGCATGTGCATGAAGCATAGTGGATTTGAATAACATATGCATCTGGATGGGTTAGGGGTCCATTGGTTTTCTCATAGCCCCACTGTCCTGTGAAGACTTGGGCATGGCTGGTGGGGATTTGCTCATTCCACCACAAGAGCATTAGTGGGGCACTGATGTTGCTCGAAGAGGCCTTGGCTCAACTCTCCATTTCATCTCAAAGGTGTTCAGTAGGACTGAGGTCAGGGCTCTGTGCAGGACCCTGAAGTTCCTCCATTTCATACACCATGCTTGGTGCACAGGTTTATTGTCAGGATGGGCCTCTAAGTACCTGTGAATTGTAATGTTTCAGCATACATAAACATCCTACACAATTGTGTGCTTCCAAAAATACTTAGTGGCAACAGTTTGGGGAAGAATCACATATGGTTGTGTTGGTCAGGTATCCATGTAGCTTTTGGCCATATAGTGTACCTTGAGTTTTCTTTGTTTTTCTTTAGGTTTTTTGGGGTTTTTTTTGCCCCTTTCCACTTTCTCCTATGGTACATTACATATATGCAAAGTATTTTAAAATGTGCATGAATTTTAACCTTCTTTGGATTTTAAGACCATGAATTTGCTAAGAATACATACTCCAAAACATTTATGAATAAATATAAATAATATGAATTAATATTTAATAGTATAATGAATATTTGAATATTTACATATATGGACACTATATAAGTTATCCAGTTTATTAAGTACACTCTGTTTCACTTAAGCACAGCATTGCTGTGGATTTCAGACATCTTAAGAAGGGTGAAGTAGAGGGGATCTGTCAATTTGTTCAGAGCCACATATGTGAGGTGGTCAGTATTTTTAGATCTACTAAGTGATCTATATGATAAATAGCTTTCTCCACTGAAAGAGGGCATATCTAAAGCAGATCTATCCTCCCTGCCTTTTACCTTTATTCTCAGTAAAGTAGCTCACTGTAGATGTATTTGAATTTTGCATTCGAATTCTGCACTGAATATAAGCTTCCTACATACCTAAGTGTGATTTCATTAGCCTATACAGAATTATGGAAAGTAGGGGAACTTCCAGTTCAGACTTGCTGCTTTTTTTTAAAACCAGTATAGCTCCTCTGATTAGATCAAAAGTAAACACATTTTTCCAGAGGAGATAGAAGGGATTAAGTTTCAATGTTTTAATTTTAATTTATAGCTACACTATGTTCTACTATGGCACTCAGTCTCTTCATATTACCCTACAGAATAAACCTCGACCTTAACATTTACATTCTTAGACTTTTATATTAAAGACACATCACTGACATTACAATCATACACTATGTTTGCAGATTGAACTTGGCAAAGCAAATAATTACAAAACTCCTCCTCCCTTACGCAAAGAGTTACAGGCCGTATTAGCTTATCCACACTTTGGAAATCTCCCAGAAATAGTACATTTGATATGTGATTTGATCTAATCTCAAATACTACTGAGGACAGGTATTAGGTGAATTGGCAGCTCAAATGTCTCCATCACAGTTATCTGCGATCAGGGAAAACTCAGGGAAGGAAAGGTTGCATACTCTCTCCTCATTATGAGCTTAGTCATACCCTTAGTAATGTAACAGTAATTGTTTACATTTGGCTGGCTTCCTGTGCCCTTGAGGAAACCCTTCCTTCGCTCTATCAAGTTGGTAGCTGTTTTTAGCGTAAGAATCGGCAAAAACTAAATTAGAGAGAAAAGTGTGGGAATAAAAGGGTATAAATAATTTTACAGATTATATAATATAAACACTATTTTCTGCAGTCTGTTGAATGTATCTTATGATACACGCACCTATTGAATGAAGGCCATGGAGTACTTTAGTGCAGTTGAGATCCAGCTGTTTAATGAAAGCAGACAGAGTAGAGGAAAGAGAAAAGTATAATTATATTCAAATAATAATGCTTTCGGCTGCTCCCTGTTCGGGGTCGCCACAGCGGACCAACTAGTCCGCACAACAACTTGGCAAATGTTTTACACCGGATGCCCTTCCTGACGCAACCCTCCCATTTTTCCGGGCTTGGGACCAGCACTGCATCCAGTGGCTGGGAATCGAACCCGGGCCTTCCGCATGATAGGCGAGTAACCTACCACTGAGCCACCAATGCCTCATATTCAAAATATATAATTAATATATATATATATTCAAATATATATTCAAATAATAATTATATATTCAAATAATAATAATTTTTATTATTATGATTAGTAGTAGTATTAGTAGTAATAATCATGATTTTTAATTCACTTTTAAATTTTCAGATAATATTTATTTTATTAGTAGTAGCAGTATTAAGGTTTTTTAATTAACTTTTTTATTTTCAAATAATAATATTTGTATTATTATTCATTCATTGTCTACCACTTATCCGATCTATTCTCGGGTCACGGGGAGCCTGTGCCTATCTCAGGCGTCATTGGGCATCAAGGCAGGATACACCCTGGACGGAGTGCCAACCCATCACAGGGCACACACACAATCACACACTACGGACAATTTAGAGATGCCAATCAATCTACAATGCATGTTTTTGGACTGGGGGAGGAAACCGGAGAACCCGGAGGAAACCCCCGAAGGCACGGGGAGAACATGCAAACTCCACACACGCATGGCGGAGGCGGGAATTGAACCCCCAACCCTGGAGGTGTGAGGCAAACGTGCTAACCACTAAGCCACTGTGCCCCCCTTATTATTATTATTATTATTATTATTATTATTATTATTATTATTATTATTATTATTATTATTATTATTATTATTATTATTATTATTATTATTATTATTATTATTATTATTATTATTATTATTTTATTTATTTATTTTTTGTTAAATAAATATCTGCATTTCAAGGTCTTAATTATCCAAAGAATGTAAACACCACCACTTTACTCACACCATCAAATGCCTTAAGTGAATAAGAGCTGTTTTTAGCTTTTCAGTGCCACATCGCTATATCCTTAATGGCACATATTTGTAATTGGAAAGCTGTGAAAGTTTATACAATGAAATTCTGTGCCAGTGAGGACACATTGTTTATCTTTTAGTTGTTTCAGACTGTTCACATCAGACATTTATACTGCACACAGCATATCTTCATATACATGTAATCTCTGAACAGGTGTGCGTGTATATGGTGAGTTACCATGGTTATTGAAATTCTGTCTGGCTTTTTTTTTCCCATTTTCATTCCTTTAATGCATGCTGAAATGTTCATCTAAATAAAGCGAAGTGAAAGACATGACTGTGCTTCATTTTACTTAAAATGCAGTTCAACACATTGGGGGAATGATTACTGATTAAAGGCAATGTGAGCTTTCAATGATTTCAGTTTCAAAATCAAATATTAGAAAAATATTATGTACTGTACTATTTAAGGGTGTTCTCTGGAACCTTCAAGTAAGAAAAGAAAATATTGTATACACTGTACGTATACATGAAGTGTCACTGCCTATATTGTCCTTAAGCCCGATATTTATATTCACACCAAGCTATTTATGCTCCTTTACACTCAGTATTTATCAAATAATCAATAAAAACAGTCTTTTAAAAATATTTTCTTCTATACATGTAAGTGCATTTGGGTTTATTATTGAAAATTGACCCATGCTTTAAAGAAGATGAAATGATGTAATGATGAAAAAATCCCTTTCACATGTACACCAGCTAGCATTCAGAAGCTGCAACATTAGCACTCTTTTATATGATACCTTTCTTGGATCCTTGTCATTTTATATTTATTTTGTTAAAGACAGAAATTTGGCTAGAACTCTGAATACTGAATACACCCAGATTCCTGTTTCTGAAAATCCCATTTCAGATCAAGAGAGACTTTGAGTAATTGTGTGATTATGCTTATTCTCTCTATATGTTTGTACGACTAGAGTTCAAAGCAATCACTTTACAGCACACTAAGACATTCATTTGCTTTAAAGGCAATTTAATATATGATAAGATTTCACAAGTGTAGTCACTCTCCTTTTTTCTTTGCAATTCTTATGACCTTTAAACCATATTATTAAATGCTAGCATTGATATACCAATCAGCCATAACATTAAAATCTTACTGTGTGGCGTATTATCCTGCTGAAAGAGGACACTGCCATTAGGGAATACTGTTGCCATGATGGAGAAAACTCTTTTAAGGTCTGCTACACCTAATAGCACTCAGATGTTAGAAAACATATTGAATATACAGTATGTAGATGTATACAAGTGGTGTAGTTTCACCTCCTCAAGTCCTATACTTTATGTACATTAAATGTGATTTATGGTGATTTATGATTTACTTTTGTTTCTGCTGTATTTATTTAAGTGGCCACATAATAAGCAAAGTGGATTTTGAAACATGTTTTACAGATTTACTAAAGACTTTACAGTTTTATTAAGGTGTGTTCGTATTACAATAAGCTTCAATGTAAGGATATAAGACTGATAATCTTTGTACTTTTGGGCCACAAGCTAGTTTTGATACATGTCTTAAGCCTTTATATTACCTGAGCTATTTAAGCATGACTGCTATAAAAACTAAAAATGAGAGAGACTGAGAGCTGTTGAAGTGCTTTGTGCATGAATTTGGTCATGTGCCATGGCTCAAAAAAGCTGCCAAAAAACAGTTTTGAGGTAGCACTGGTAAATTCCAGGGCTGTATGAACTCTTGTCCCAGTCCACCCCTGCCTCAACAGCTGTTAAATAATTATCGATTACTACAAGGCAAATAACAGTATTACACACTAATCAATCAAGTAAGCAAAGAGGAGATTAAGTTAGTATTGCTGCATGACTCAGCAGTTCTTAACCCTTCTAGTTGCCTAAAAGATAAATTAATGTTATTGAATACATTTAAGCAGATAAAAATAGTTGGCTTTCACTTTTTGTCTCAGAGACTGTTGATTATTAATAATTACTAGACACACATTTAAGGAGGTATAAAAGAAGAAGTGAATATGACTTAAAGATATTAGTGTTTATAAGACAATGCAGTGGTAAATGGAAGACATGGGTTGAATTCAGTTTCTCCTTTTGAATTTGGCAAAAAGAAAGAAGCTTTAGGTGGGGGAGAAAAAAACATCAGTGTTTCCTCTCAAGGTGCAGACATTGCATCCGTTAGACAAGCAATAGAGGAAGTAATCAGCACAAAACTAAAAGAGGTGTTTTTTTTATGGTTAAGGATTTCTGTAAAGAAGATCTGAAAAAAAAAACAAGCAACAAATGTTTCCTATGCATGTATAGCAATAGTTAAAAAAAAAAAAAAAAAAGAACGTATGCAGATCATATAAGCTACAGTTAAGTCTAATTTAAGCCTGTGGGGAATTTCTTATATACAGTATTATATAGTTATATACAGTACAGTGTTATTGCTTTAAGCAGGTGTGAAAATATGCTGTAAATACTAATCCTTAGTATAAGTCTTATCAGCAGCATCCATTGTAACTCTTCTAAAGTTGAAGTTAGAGTCAAGGTCAGGTAGACTGCTCAGAGCAGTGTTAGTTCTGTGTGAACACCAGCAGCTGAAGTTTGGGAGAATTGGTGCATTGTTGAAGCACACTGATAAAGGTTTGGAGAAAATCAAGTTCACCCAAGGTCAAAGCTAAAACATATGATTCAAAATGCATAACTATAAGCTTAGAATAATTAACATGAAAAAGGGATGGTGACTCTGGCATACCCATGATGTCTTCTCAACATGAAAATGTTTCACACTGCAAAATGTTGCAAAAACCAAAACATAATTATAGGGATAAGACACCCATTTTATATATGTTTTATATTAAAGCTGAATGGGAAATGTAAAATGTAAAAGTAGAATATAATGATGTCTAGGAAAGTCCCAAACTTTCCACAAAATAAAAATAGGTGGAATGTTTCCACTAGAGGAGTTAGGCTGGCGTTATCATCTGTGATAAGAAATATGGATCTAGACACTGAGCTTTGAAACTGAAGTTTGTGGGGTTGATGAGATGTTGATGAGACTATAATAAACCTAATCTTTGCGATCATCCAGTCTGAAATATTTGGCTTTTTCTTAGTTAGATTAAGTCTGCTCATTAGATAGTCGGGTCAATGTGGTAATAGATTAGTTTCAGTAGAGTCTCACTTTAACCTGAATAATTATTATTCTTAACCTTTTTCTCACTGTGGAGGTATGGCACACAATTCGTCTGTGAAGACAAATTTTTGCCTGGGAGAGACCTTGCTGATGCAATATAACTACCCTGTGTCTTGTTAATGAGCTCAGACTTGCCATAGTGTAAGACCTGTGACATGAATCTTGCACAGTCTCAACATAGTAGCAGAGTTCCTCATCCAGTTTTAAGTCTACCACACAGCTGTTTGTGCTTCACTTAATGACTGTGTTTCAACCTATGTATGAAATTCTGAATGAAGATGAAGTTATGAAGTTCTCTTTAGCATTCTATGTATCTAAGCATCTAAGCAAGAAACACAAGGCACTTTCCTTTAAAAGAAGAAGAGACCTTATTAGACTATTGTAATACACCAAAATGAATCTAAGGCACTTTAATGAATCTAAAGCTACTGTATTTGTATTTGTGTGGTATCTTTGGGTGGGGAATTCCTTGTTTCCTCGATGTCTAGGGGCTTTGCAGAATTGGGATCTGGTAGTGTTTTGAGTTGCGTTTCCGGGGACCCACATCTACATTTACGTTTCTGGCATTTGACAGACGCTCTTATCCAGAGTGGCTTAATATTTATCTTATTTTATACAACTGAGCAATTGAGGACAACTGAGCATTTAAACTCACAAACCTTCTGATCAGTAGCCCAAGTCCAACACTTTAACCACCGTTCAGCAGGTTGAGAGGAAATTGGGCTGCTGAAGATTGTGAGAAAATTGTATAAAGGAGGGGGAGATCAACTTTAATATTGCAAATAGTACTTGTTAGTAATCTTTACATTCTTCTAAAAAATTTGTGAAATTATTTCTGATATTAGAATAGAACTACATGTAGCAAAGTGGCTTTGAAATAACTTCAGTGTCTATGGTATGGTAAGTAGGTTAATTCTAATTTATTTGTTTGTTTGTCTGTACAAGAGATTCAAGTGAACATGTACATTGTTTAGCTGCATGTCTTTTCCTGTTCCTCTCTACCTTGAGTTTTATTTAGGTTTTTATCAGTCAGCAACAGCATCAAACTTTGACTTTTGCAATATTTAATTTGAAAGGGGCTATGATTGTCTCTTCATTGGCACTTCTGTTAACCACCCAAACCCTCAAAAGTAGTGGTTTTTTAACTTGGAATCATGGAAACTTTCTGCATCTTACTGTTCTGAAACCGCAGTGCCTTTTGTGACAACATCTTCGCAGCACTTTGTTTCCAAGGGTTTTTTCCCCTGCTATGTAAGAAATCTGGTTGCAGTTGTTGCAGTTTCCTTTTTTCTTTCCTGTCCACTTACTTCTTGTCGGTTCCACTTTTCCTCTTATGTTTCTGCTGTTTTGTCACCAGTAACCTAGCTATGCTAGCTAACACCTGTTCCTAATGTTGCTTGTGATTAGTTTTTGTATTTATAGTGGCCTTTTGCCAGGGTTCGGGGCTGGTTGTTGTCTTTATGTAGCGTCTACGTGTGGTGTCGGTCTTGTGCTTATGTTTGTTTGTTTTACGTTTAATAAAATCCCTGTCTTCGTCTATCCTCGTGCTGGGTCTGTTTTCCTTATGTTTTGGATATCGGAAACGTGACAGAAGGACTAGCCAAAACCGTACAGACCCAGTGCGGTAGCTCATGTGAGGAGTTTATTTTTTCCGTTTCTGGTTTTATTGTTTTGCGCGATTTTGGTTTTTGTCTCGGCTCTCGCTCCGCTCATGTTCCCGTGGCGGTGTCGCCCCACCAGCTGGTTTTCCGTGAGGGACTCTGCCCCACTTCCTGGCTAACGGAGGAGAGTTCCGGTCTGGATTTTTTTTTTTTTGGAGATTTTGTGTTTGCTCCGGCTCTCGCTCTGCTCATATTCCCATGGGGGGCGTCGCCCCACCATCTGGCTTTCCGTGGGGGGCGCTGCCCCACTTTTTCGCTAGCGGAGGAGAGTTCCGGCCAGGATTTTTGGATTTTGGGGTTTTTCTGTTGTCCGGCCCTCGTTCCGCTCTTGCTCTGGTGAGGGACATCGTTTCACCAGCTGATTTTCTGTGGAAGACGTCACCTCACTTCTCGTCGCTGGAGGAGGGTACCCGGCAGTATCTGGCTCCCGCCCTCCCGCCCCTTGGGGAGTTCCCGGCACCAGCGAGACAAAGATCGTCGCTCGGTGCGATCGTTCGTCGGTGGATGTCGCTCGGCCCTGCTACTCAGCGGTGGACGTCGCTCGGCTCTGCTGCTTGACTATGGACGTCGCTCGGCGCCTCCGCTCGGCTGTGGACATTGCATGGGACCCTTTGGTCTTTCCAGCGGGTCCCGTGCTCCCCCCACTTGTCTCGCTTCTGCTTCTCACTCCCCCCACTTGCCTCGCCTTGATCCTCGTTCCCCCCACTTGCCTCGCCTTGGGTCCTCGCTTCCCCCCACTTGCCTCACCTTTGCTCCTCGCTCCCCCCCTCTATTTGCCTCGCCATGCTTCTCGCTCCCCCCACCGACCTCTCTATGCTCCTCGCTCCTTTTCAGGACTCATGGCTTGTCCAGACTCTCGGGGAGGGTTGTGATTTGGCGCGCCGTAGAGAGGGGGGAGATGTTATGGGTGGCAGGTCCCAGGTTGGACCACTAGGGGGGGTTGCTAACGGTTTGTTTTTATGTCATGTGCCTGGGTTAGCCCCGCCTTGTTCCTAATGTGTCGTTATTGATGTTCACCTGTTCCTAATGTGTCCCTTAATTATGTTTGAGATATATAGTGGCCTTTTGCCAGAGTTCGGGGCTAGTCCTCATCTTTATGTAGCGTCTACGTGTGGTGTCGGTCTTGTGCTTATGTTTGTTTGATTTAAGTTAATAAAACCCCTGTCTTTTGTCTATTTCCGCGCTTAAAGAGGAAGATGCGACAAAGAAGACCTAAGACAGTTGAGCAACTAGAAGCCTGTATTAGACAAGAATGGGACAACATTCCTATTCCTAAACTTGAGCAACTTGTCTCCTCAGTCCCCAGACATTTGCAGACTGTTATAAAAAGAAGAGGGGACGCCACACAGTGGTAAACATGGCCTTGTCCCAACTTTTTTGAGATGTGTTGATGCCATGAAATTTAAAATCAACTTATTTTTCCCTTAAAATGATACATTTTCTCAGTTTAAACATTTGATATGTCGTCTATGTTGTATTCTGAATAAAATATTGAAATTTGAAACTTCCACATCATTGCATTCTGTTTTTATTCACAATTTGTACAGTGTCCCAACTTTTTTGGAAACGGATTTGTAGAATGTTGAACTAAATATAAGTTTAAATTGTTCACTTTGTTACGGGACAGAAGGCACGGAGACAGAGATTGCAGTTGACTGTTTATTTGGGTCAAGCAGCAGAGAGAAATCAACGGAGATGAATGAGATCGGGATGACTGCGAGCGAGAGAGAGAAGGATACTGCCCTTTGATGGATGCTGAGGAGGAGTTGGATCAGATGGCAGGAACAGGAGCAGATCTGGAGACAGGAGACGAACACACAAACACACACAGGGAGATACGGGATATGGAGAAACACAGAATGCAGAAGCGGAGAATACGTCTCGGCTTACGGGATAAGTCCTTCAGTCTTGAACGAGACCAGACGGTGAGTGGTGTGTGTGGGTGTCCTTTTATGTGGGATGGTGATTGGGATGGTGATTGCGTGCAGGTGTGTGTGATTAGAATTCTGGCAAGTGAGTGCGCTGTGATTGGTTCTCGTTGGAGCCTGGGGTGTCTGTGACATTACCCCCCTCCCTACGGCCCGCTCCTGAGGGCCGCGAGCCCCGACATCGTGGCGGTCTACCTCTTCCACAAGGGGCAGGTCTGTGGGGGTGCGCTGCATGGAAGGTCTCCAGGAGGTTGGGGTCGAGGATGTCGTCGCGAGGAACCCATGAGCGTTCCTCCGGGCCGTAGCCCTCCCAGTCCACTAGATACTCGAGTTGACTGCCACGGCGCCGGGAGTCCAGGATCTCTCTCACCTCGTAGGCGGTTCTGTCGTCCAGTAGGAGTGGGAGGGGGGTTCGACTGCTCTGTCGTCAGGCTCTGTGGAGGGAGAAACAGAGGGATGGTGAGGTTTAAGGAGTGACACATGGAATGTGGGGTGAATGCGGTAACCTGGTGGTACCTGGAGCTTGTACGTGACCAGGTTGATCTGCTTCAAAATGGTGAAAGGGCCAATGAACCTGGGGCTCAGCTTGCGGCAGGGTAGATGTAGACGGATGTCCTTGGTCGACAGCCAGACCTTCTGCCCCGGTTGATAGGCAGGTGCATCAGACTGCCGAAGGTCGGCTGTCCATCTACGCCAACGCAGGGCACGTTGCAGCTGATGGTGCGCTGAGTCCCAGACTCTCTCGCTCTCGCGGAACCAGTGATCGACCGCCGGTACGTCCGACGGCTCACCTGACCAGGGGAATAGTGGTGGCTGGTAGCCGAGTACGCACTGGAAGGGAGTCAGGCCGGTGGAAGGTTGACGAAGGGAATTCTGTGCGTACTCGGCCCAACCCAGGTACTGGCTCCACGAGTTCTGGTGGCTGTGACAGAAGGTACGGAGGTAGCGGCTGATCTCCTGGATCTTGCTTTCCGTCTGCCCGTTAGTTTGAGGGTGGTACCCAGAAGATAGACTGACGGCCACGCCCAGGCGTGTGAAGAACGCTCTCCAGACTCTGGAGACAAACTGAGGACCTCGGTCAGAAACGATGTCTTCGGGAATGCTGAAGTACCGGAAGACGTGGTTAAATATTAGTTCCGCTGTCTCCAGAGCCATGGGGGGTCCCTTTAACGGCAGTAGGCGGCACGACTTGGAGAATCTGTCGACCGCCACGAGTATGCAGGTGTGATTTCTGGAAGTCGGCAGATCGGTGACGAAGTCGACCCCCAGGTGTGACCGGGGCAGCTGGGAATGGGCAGAGGAAGGAGCTTTCCTGATGGTAGATGGTGTGGGACCTTAGACATAGCACACTCTTCGCACCCCTGCACGTACCTTCTGACATCCGCTGTCATGTTGGGCAACCAGAAGCGATCCTTCAGCAGCGAGAGTTTCGTGGATGCCAGGGTGACCAGTGCCAAGTGAGGTGTGGGTGGAGTGAATAAGTGCGGTGCGTCGTGCTCTGGGTATATACTGTGATACAGGTGGGCAACCCGGCGGATTGTTGGTGAAGGTATTGGCAGGCGGAAGGGTTTCCTCTGACCAGGTAATGGGGCTGACGATTATTTTCTCTGGGAGGATCGGTTCGGGTGTCTCTGGGCTCTCTTCCAGAGCAAACATCCGGGAGAGGGCGTCCGCCTTGGTGTTCTTAGATCCGGGCGGATGTGAGATGGTGAAGTTAAACCGGGTGAAGAAGAGGGCCCAGCGAGCCTGTCGGGGGTTGAGCCTCTTGGCAGCTCAAAGGTATTCCAAGTTCTTATGGTCTGTGAGAACTAGGAACGGATGTTTGGCTCCCTCCAGCCAGTGCCTCCACTCCTCGAGGGCTAGTTTGACCGCCAGCAGTTCTCGATTCCCGATGTCGTAGTTCCTCTCCGCCGGGTTGAGTTTACGGGAGAAGAAGGCGCATGGATGGAGGCGGCTTGGGTTCCCCTGCTGCTGAGACAGGACCGCTCCTACTCCTGTCATGGATGCATCCACCTCCACGATGAAGGGTTTGTTGGGGTCAGGATGAATGAGGAGAGGAGCAGTGGTGAATGCCTTCTTGAGGGTGTTGAAAGCTTCCTCTGCGGCCGGAGACCAGGCTAGTGATTTGGGTTTGTTCCGAAGCAGGCTGGTTAGAGGGTTGGCGATACTACTGTAATTCTGAATGAACCGCCTATAGAAATTCGCAAACCCGAGGAACCGTTGAAGCTCCTTTACCGTAGCGGGTGCCGGCCAGTTTCTGATGGCGGTTATCTTCCCCTCGTCCATCTGGATGCCACTACTGTCGATCTTATAACCAAGGAACTGCACTGAGGGTTGATGGAAGGAACACTTCTCCACTTTGAGAAATAGTTGGAACTTCCTCAGGCGTTCTAGGACCTTTGCAACGTGATGGCGATGTTCGGCCAAGTCCCCGGAGTAGATCAGGATGTCGTCGATGTAGACTAGGACAAACCTGTGGAGAAACTCCCGGAGAACCTCATGGATGAAGTCCTGGAACACGGAGGGGGCGTTGCCGAGTCCGTAGGGTATAACTAGGTACTCGTAGTGGCCAGTGGGTGTGATGAAGGCGGTCTTCCACTCGTCCCCCTCGCGTATCCGGATGAGGTTGTACGCGCTGCGGAGGTCCAACTTGGTGAAGATAGTGGCACCTCGGAGGTGTTCCATGGCCGCCGGGACGAGAGGAAGTGGGTATCTGAATCTCACTGTGATTCGGTTGAGAGCGCGGTAATCAATGCATGGCCGTAGGCCTCTGTCCTTCTTGGCCACAAAGAAGACTCTAGAAGCATTAGGGGAAGTGGACAGACGGATGTAACCTTGATCCAGGGCCTCCTTGATGTACTCCTCCATGGCCTTCTCCTCTGGGATGGACAGGGGATAGATCCTTCCCCTTGGTACTGGTTCACCCAGAAGCAGATCAATAGCGCAGTCCCATGGCCGGTGTGGAGGCAGCTTAGACGCTCTCTTGGGGCAGAAGACGTCACTGAAAGGAGCGTAGCAGGTTGGGATTTCCAGGGGTCGGTTCACAAACGGGCTTTCTATGGAGATGGCCTGGATGCGGAGAGAAGTCGGGAGCAGGGAGTGTGGAGCAGGCAGGTCAGGAAAACAATCTGAAAAGCAGGTGTCGCCCCACTTCAGGACCTCGCCGGTCCTCCAAGAGAGGATGGGGTTATGCTGCTCCAGCCATGGGCGCCCTAGTATGACATCAGCTGTGGACTCCTCCAGAACCAGTAAGGTAATCTCCTCCATGTGGAACACGCCGACACGAAGCAGCACGGGACCGGCGCTATGGCTGACTTGCTGGCGGCTTACGGGTTTGCCGGTGATGGACTGTATCTGGTACGGGGTCGCCGTGGCCTTGGTCCGGAGCCCAAGCTGGCGGCAGAGGGTGCCCGAGATGAAGTTGCCCGCTGACCCAGAATCGAGGAGGGCGACCACTGAAACAGAGGCATGAGTGGTAGTAAGCATCCCATGCGTGGTGAGAGGTTTCATTTTAGAAAGAAAAGGAAAGATAGTACTCACCATAGGACGCGGAGGACGGATGGGGCACACGGGGATAGCATGTCCCGGGGCCCCACAGTACAGGCACAGATTCTGGGTCAGCCTCCTCTGCCGCTCAGCTGGGGTCAGATGGGATGTCCCCAAGTGCATGGGCTCCAGAGCTGGTTCTGGAGGGCTGACGGTTGCTGGTCGGTCGAGCCAGGTGTTGCGCGACGACTGGTCCTGGGATTCGTCGACACACGACTGCATACGGGCGGCGACACAGATGGAGAGTTGGATCAGCCTCTCCAGCCCTATGGCGTCCTCGTAGGCAGCGAGATGCAACCTCACCTGTGGATTCAGCCCCTGACGGTATGCGGCAAGGAGAGCTTGCTCGTTCCAGCCGCTTTTAGCAGCCAGAATCCTAAACTGGAGCGCTATTCCGGAACCGTGAGTTTGCCTTGTTGGAGTCTGCAGAGCTCTTCTCCAACTGACGAGTCCCAGGAGGGTTTCCCGAACACCTCCTTGAAGTGTTCCACGAATCCAATGTAGGAGTGTGTTACGGGGGAATTCTGGGACCAGAGGGACTCGGCCCAGAGAAGGGCCCGGCCGCGCAGCTGTGAGACGACAAACGCCAGCTTGGACCTCTCAGTAGGGTACAGGTGTGGTTGCATCTCCAGGACCAGGGAGCATTGCAGGATGAACCCGTTGCAATCCTCCGGCCAAGCCAGAGTAGGGTGCTGGTTGGGCCATGGGACTGACGTACAGCGGCGCAGAAGAAGTGGTGACGGTGTTTGCGGAAGTAGTAGCGGGTGATGTCGGAGCATGAGCCGGAAGCGCGTCGAGAGCCTGCCGCAAAGTTTCAACCAGATCGCGGAGTGGGTCTGGTGGACTGCTGCTTGAGTCCATGCTGTCAGTCCGGTCTTCTGTTACGGGACAGAAGGCACGGAGACAGAGATTGCAGTTGACTGTTTATTTGGGTCAAGCAGCAGAGAGAAATCGACGGAGATGAATGAGATCGGGATGACTGCAAGCGAGAGAGAGAAGGATACTGCCCTTTGATGGATGCTGAGGAGGAGTTGGATCAGATGGCAGGAACAGGAGCAGATCTGGAGACAGGAGACGAACACACAAACACACACAGGGAGATACGGGATATGGAGAAACACAGAATGCGGAAGCGGAGAATACGTCTCGGCTTAAGACCTTCAGTCTTGAACAAGACCGGATGGTGAGTGGTGTGTGTGGGTGTCCTTTTATGTGGGATGGTGATTGGGATGGTGATTGCGTGCAGGTGTGTGTGATTAGAATTCTGGCAAGTGAGTGCGCTGTGATTGGTTCTCGTTGGAGCCTGGCGTGTCTGTGACACACTTTAGTTGTACTTTTTCAGTATTTTGAAATCCAGGCTCACTAAACTAAAAAACGGGCACAGCAACAAACTGCTCATTTAGAAGATAAAGAATAAAGATAAATGAAACATAGGGTTCACTGAATGTTTATAGGATATTATAACATGCTTGGGGCATTGGTGGCTCAGTGGTAGGTTTCTCGCCTATCATGCTGAAAGGCCTGGGTTCGTTTCCCAGCCAATGTCTCAACCCCAGCCACTGGATGCAGTGCTTCTTCCAAGCCCGGAAAAATGGGAGGGTTGTGTCAGGAAGGGCATCCGGCGTAAAACATTTGGGTGGCATCCGGCGTAAAACATTTGGGTGGCTTAGTGGTTAGCACATTTGCCTCACACCTCCAGGGTTGGGGGTTCGATTCCCGCCTCCTCTGTGTGTGTGGAGTTTGCATGTTCTCCCTGTGCCTCAGGGGTTTCCCCCATGTCCAAAGACATGCATGGTAGGTTGATTGGCATCTCTAAATTGTCCATAGTGTGTGTGTGTGTGCGCCCTGTGATGGGTTGGCACTCCGTCCAGGGTGTATCCTGCCTTGATGCCCAATGACGCCTGAGATAGGCACAGGCTCCCCGTGACCTGAGAATAGCTCGGATAAGCGGTAGACAATGAATGAATGAACATAACATGCTTTCTGTTAATGTGAAAAAAATATATATATAAATATATATATATGAACCATGTTCTGCACAATTGGCTGAATTAAAAGCACTCTCTGCAGCATGCAAGCTAGTTGCAGGTAAATGTTGTACAATTTTTACAGACTCACAGTATGCTTATGGAGTGTGCCACTATTTTGGCCCAACATGGGCGCAAAGAGCAGATGGCACACCAATCACACATGGCATGGAAATTATAGATTTGTTACATGCCATCACACTGCCAGCTCAGTTAGACATTGTTAAATGCACAGCACACAGAACAGACGGATCTTTTGTCAGCCGCGTTAGGTCACACTAACATCTTACCTGTAATAGATATACAGTGGTGTGAAAAAGTGTTGGCCCCCTTCCCGAGTTCTTAGTTTTTTTTGCATGTTTGTCACACTTTAATGTTTCAGATAATCAAACACATTTAAATATTAGTCAAAGATAACACAAGTAAACACACTCTAAGTACTGAGTATCAGTGTAAGAAAGATTTATGAGCACTTTCGGATGTCACAAAGCCAGTTGGAAAAATGCAGTTATGTTGTGATAAAGCATTTTATTTAAGACACGGTGTTACAAAGGGCTCGAGGGGAAATTGTTCTGCAGGGAACTGCTTTGAATTTTTATGTTGCTGTCTCACAAAAACTATACACCAATCAGCCACAACAATAAAATCACTAACAGGTAAGGAGTTGCAGCGGTTCCTGGGGTTCACCAACTTCTACCAGCGTCTTATCCGAAACTATAGGCCCATTGACCTCTTTACTGCAAGTTAAACCCAGGTATGGGGTCTGACTGTCCACCCGGAACCTGAAACTCAAGCTACCCTGCCGCAAGCTCAGTCCCAAGTTTGTAGGGCCTTTTGAGATCATCCGTTAGGTCAATCCAGTGTGTTACCGGCTCTGGCTCCCTGCATCGTACCGTATCTGCCCCACTTTTCATGTGTCTCTCCTCAAGCCGGCGCACTTCCCAGGCATTGGGGATACGGACTACGTTGATCCTCCCCCTCCCTTGGACATTGATGGATCCCCGGCTTATCAAGTAAATATATTTTGTCCAGTTCAAAAAATGTTTAAAGCCATTTTGACAAATCCAGCATATGTACTGTTTTCTCTTCAAGGAGAAGAAGTAATACTACATGTGGAACTTAAAGGGTTTTTCCATCAACTGTTTGTAAAAATGTTTAGGATCCAGAATATCCAATGTTGGGGTGGTTTGTAGGGCTACTTTCAAATCTACCAAGGCCTTTTCTGACTCAGCTGTCCAACTAAGTGCAATGTGGGCCTGTAGCTCCTTCCCATGAGCTAGGAAGCCTTGAGGATTGTATAATTAGGTATGAAGGTTCTGCAGTAAGAAGACATGCCTAAAAATGACAACCTGCCTCCGGTCGTGGTCGAGGAGGTGGTCCATCCAGGTCACTATCATCTGGAAAAGACTTAAAACATTGGAGATGTTCTGAGCCTTGAGCTGCATTCTGTGTCTTGTGTAGCTGACTGCTTTAAAATAGATTGTGACTTTCTCTATCTTGTATCTGCTTCTGATTTCCACATATTAAAGGCCATCAAAGTTACAGTTACACTATTTTCCTTCTTGTTTTAATTGTCTTTCTCTATTTGTAATCTAGTTTTTAATGCATCCAACTGTGTCAAGCTGATATTTACACTAGATCACACACCACAACAACTGTGATAGACTCAGGATCGTAATTAGTTCTCATAAACTTCACATTGGGAGCAGAGGTCAATGCATTTACTGGGGTCATTATTATTACTTTTTTATTATTATTTATTTATTTTAGATTTACTGTTGCCCATGACTATGTCAGTATAATGTTATCAGTATCTGTGTTAGAAAGCCTGTGTTTTTCTTTTACTCTTTTTTCTTCCCCTTGACCTACTTTTCTCTCCAGAGAGTCTCTGGCTGCTGCATCTGTCAGCTTGCAGCAGCAACGAATTAGTGTCTATAAATAAACTTAGAAACCACACTGACCCGTTATTTCCCCAGGAGCACTCGGTTGCTGTTGTAGAAAGGACATGAATTATATATTTACTGTCCAGTGTCACCCAAATAAGGATGGGTTCCTTTCTGAGCCTGGTTCCGTTCAAAGTTTCTTCCTCATAGTTTTTCCTTGCCACCGTTACCTCAGGCTTGCTCAATGGGGATAAAATAGGGATAAAATGGGATCTTAACTTTATCATTTTTTTTCTCTTTTTCTATACAATTGTAAAGCTGCTATACAAATACATTAAACTGAATTGAAAATTGGTGACGGGTTTTCCCAAACAAGATCCTTAAAGCACCTGATACCAGATTAATGCCTTTTTTCTCTCTCTCTTTTCTATTTCTATGGTCTTGCACTAGGTGCCTATCCAGGTTCAAAACCTGTGGAAAGATTCAGGTCTAAAGCCTGTCTTTCCACACAGAGACCAAATACTGGATTTATTTATTTTTATTTTTTACTGTATTTCAAATTTGCATTATTTATGAATTCTTAAAATTAAAACCGTAAAATTGCTTATTGTCTTCAAATCACACTTGACGTCAATTTGACGTCCACATATTGAGGTCCTATTCTGAATACCAAAATAATGACACAAAAGTAATAGATGTAAGAAATAGTTTATTTATCAGGCTTCAATTCAAAAATACAAATATAATCTGGACTTTGTATCCCCCCTGAAGGTTACTATACACTATACTTTATACCAGTGGTTCTCAACCTTTTGGAACTGAAGTCCCCCCCCAAACCTGCGGCACCATATTATGTGGACCCCCCCCCCCCCAAATGGAAGCAGTAATTTAACTGCTGCGTCAGACAGCTGAGGATATTCAGTAATCAGAGTCAACCAAAATGAAGGCAGAGAGCAAGAGCTATATTGATGTCTCAATCTGGTGTCACGCTTTAATTCAACTAACTGCTCCTCCATGTCAATTGATAGATCTTTTCCTGGGCAGCTAAAGGGGTCTCTGACCCAAGCAAACGAGCTGAAATCATCACTGAAATAACAGACAAATTGTTTTTTCAGACAATCAACATGCTGAGTGACTGTATTGATCAAAGAGGAGATATCTCTTCCTGTCTCTTGCACACAGTCGGCGAAGTTGGAAAACATTTCAAGATTTTTATTCGTCAACCTTTCACGCCAAAGATCCAATTTACCAATGAATGCACTGACTTTTTCTGAAAGAAGCAAAATGTTTGCATTTCTCCCTTGCATCGACATGTTGCACACATTCAGCCTTTCAAAAATGTCTACAAGGTATGACAACAACGCTAACCACAGAGGGTTGTCCAAGTAACATGCAAGGTCGGACTTTGCATCAACTAGAAACGCCTTCACTTCTGTTCGCAATTCGTAGAGGCGATGTAAAATGCGACCTCTGGAGAGAATTCTCACCAAACATAACATGGCAGATATCTTTGGCAGCAGGTAAGATAAGCGCCTCGGCAATTGTGTGAGATTTTCCTAACCCAGCAACTCGTAGTGAGACGTAGTAGGATGCTTCTAGGCACTTGTTTGACACTGATGTGTGTTTGCTGATGGTGCATTTCTGCTGTGTAAGACAAGATAATTTGAAAAAGTCTAATGGTGTGTCTAAGTATTGGGTGTTTAGTTTCTAAATGGCGCTTTAACTTGCATGGCTTTATGCTATCATTTGCCAGCAAATCTGCGCATATTACACACTGGGGCAGTGGTTCAGCATCTGTCCCAGCCACTGTAAAGCCAAACTGAATATAGCTCTCATCATATTTTCTTATTTTAGACTTTTTAGCTGAAGGTGCTGACGACGGACCATCGCCACAACTACTTTTAGCACGTGTGATGAACTTGTCCATGTTAACTCGACTGATATCAGCATCTGTCCCTGACTGATATCAGCATTCTGCCAACCCTATGTGGACGACAACAACCTCCTAATTAATTTACACATAACATTCTACACATGCTGTATCTGCATCACACAACTAATGCAGAAAGGACATTGTTCATATCACACTCTCCGGTGTCACCCAGATGAGGATGGGTTCCCTTTTGAGTCCCTTTTGAGTCACCTCAGGCTTGCTCACTAGGGAAAATTTTGTCTGACATCTAGGACTGTTTGTTTGTATGTTTATTGTTTCTTATGTTCTGTAAAGCTGCTTTGAGACAATGCTCTTTGTTAAAAGCGCTATACAAATAAAATGGAATTGAATTGAATATCTCTGATCTTCTGACTCGTGTCTGCACTGCAAGCTATATAGTGGTGTGAAAAAGTGTCCTGATTTCTTATTTTTTTGCATGTTTAATCACACTTTAATGTTTCAGATAATCAAACATTTAAATATTAGTCAAAGATAACAAGTAAACACATCATGCAGTTTTTAAATGAAGGTTTTTATTATTAAGGGAAAACAAAATCCAAAACTACATGGCCCTGTGTGAAAAAGTGTTTGCCCCCTAAGCCTAATAACTGGTTGGTCCACCCTTAGCAGCAACAACTGCAATCAAGCGTTTTCCATAACTTGCAATGAGTCTGTTACAGCGCTATGGAGGAATTTTGGCCCACTCATCTTTGCAGAATTGTTGTAATTCAGCCACATTTCAGGGTTTTTGAGCATGAACCACCTTTTTAAGGTCATGCCACAGCATCTCAATCGGATTGAGGTCAGGACTTTGACTAGGCCACTCCAAAGTCTTCATTTTTTTTTTCTTCAGCCATTCAGAGGTGGACTTGCTGGTGTGTTTTGGATCATTGTCCTGCTGCAGAACCCAAGTTCGCTTCAGCTTGAGGTCACAAACAGATGGCCGGACATTCTCCTTCAGGATTTTTTGGTAGACAGCAGAATTCATGGTTCCATTTATCACAGCAAGTCTTCCAGGTCCTGAATCAGCAAAACAGCCCCAGACCATCACACTACCACCACCATATTTTACTGTTGGTATGATGTTCTTTTTCTGAAATGCGGTGTTACTTTTACGCCAGACGTAATGGGACACAGACCTTCCAAAAAGTTAAATTTTTGTCTCGTCAGTCCACAGAGTATTTTCCCAAAAGTCTTGGGGATCATCAAGATGTTTTCTGGCAAAACTGAGACGAGCCTTTATGTTCTTTTTGCTCAGCAGCGGTTTTCATCTTGGAACTCTGCCATGCAAACCATTTTTGCCCAGTCTCTTTCTTATGGTGGAGTCAAGTGAGGCCTGCAGTTCTTTGGATGTTGTTGTGGGGTCTTTTGTGACCTCCTGGATGAGTTGTCGCTGTGCTCCTGGGGTAATTTTGGAGAACCTTCCTGAGAAGGTTCTCCACTGTTCCATGTTTTCGGCATTTGTAGATAATGGCTCTCACTGTGGTTCGCGGCAGTCCCAAAGCTTTAGAAATGGCTTTATAACCTTTTCCAGACTGATAGATCGGTAAGTTTGTGACCTCAAGCTGAAGCGAACTTGGGTTCTGCAGCAGGACAATGATCCAAAACACACCAGCAAGTCCACCTCTGAATGGCTGAAGAAAAACAAAATGAAGACTTTGGAGTGGCATAGTTAAAGTCTTGACCTCAATCCGATTGAGATGCTGTGGCATGACCTTAAAAAGGTGGTTCATGCTCGAAAACCCTACAATGTAGCTGAATTACAACAATTCTGCAAAGATGAGTGGGCCAAAATTCCTCCACAGTGCTGTAACAGACTCATTGCAAGTTATCGAAAACGCTTGATTGCAGTTGTTGCTGCTAAGGGTGGACCGACCCTTATTATTATTAGGCTTAGGGGGCAACCACTTTTTCACACAGGGCCATGTAGTTTGGGATTTTTTTTCCCCTTAATAATAAAAACCTTCATTTAAAAACTGCATGATGTGTTTACTTGCGTTATCTTTGACTAATATTTAAATGTGTTTGATTATCTGAAACATTAAAGTGTGACAAACATGCAAAAAAATAAGAAATCAGGAAGGGGGCCAACACTTTTTCACACCACTGTACATAAAACGTGTGCTTAAGCTCCGCCCCTCCAGCTCAAAAAGAAAATGCAAATGGAGAATCCCTGTAAACGTGCTTTAAAAATATTTTTAATTGTAATTATTTTATATTTTTAATTCTATTTTTTTAATTTAATCAAATAAAAAATATCTTTTTTATAGGTTTTTAATTTTTATGCACATAATAATTGAAAAGCAATAAAATAAAATAAACAGAGTACCAAAATGAATACCTGACTTTGTGGTTTTCCGTTGGATACGATTTGCACCCCCCCTCTGACCTTTTGGCCCTGTCCCATCCATGTTCATCATGGCCATCAACCTGTTTGTAAGAACTCTGCCAACAGAAAAATGATAAGCAAGTGAAATTGTTACGGGTGGCAGACCCTGTGTTGGGCCACTAGGGGGGGTTTCCAGCAGGGGTTGTGTTATGTCATTGTTTATGTTAATGTCATGTGCTTGTTTTAGCCTCGCCTTATCCCTAATGTTTCCTGATTAATGTTCACCTGTTCCCAATGTTATTCCTAATTATGTTTAGTATTTATAGTGGCCTTTTGCCAGGGTTCGGGGCTGGTCTTCGTCTTTATGTTCCGTGTTTCATGTGGCGTCGTGTATGTTGTCCATGTCTGCTTTTGATTTAATAAAACCCCTGTCTATTGTCTACCTCCGCGCTGGGTCTGTTTCTTCATGCTTTGGATACCGGAAACGTGACAGAAATCAGTAACCAATATTTGTTTAGCTGAATTAACAATAGAAATAAAGTTCTATTAATATTAATAGAGGGAACCCCCCCCCCTTTAATATGCAGAGATCACTCCCAACTCTCAATGTACCACTTTTATTCATTTTCTGAATGGATTATATACAGCCAAAAAAGCATGAAGAGTGCTCCCTTTATAATCACTAACAAGCTGCCATTCACTTCAGTTAATCGCAATCTCACAAAGTTCCAGTATAAATACACTGCACACTGATTTTTTATATCCCACATACAGTAATGTGTAAATTTGTACTGTTAACATTTATATATTCCATACAGAAGTTCAATGGCATAAATACTTACTTTTGAGAGAACTAAAAATTTTGAGCAAGTTACAAGCTTTTGCATGTAATCCATTGTGTGGTGCTGTTTGTATTATTTTGAGAAATGCTGGGTGGAAATATTAAGGATAGTTCGAGAAATGCACTAAAGCGACTGAGAAAAACTGTAAGTGACCAGCCTTCAAGCAGAGGACAGTCAAATCTTAGTTTTTCTCAAGTAACTTCATTACTTCATTCATCATTAACATTTGCACAACAGTAATTGCATTGCTTGAACTAATTAGTGCAAATTGCACCTGTACCTATAAAATGCTTAGCAAAATCCCTAGTTTGTCTTAAAGGCAAGTACATTATGCCAATCAACATGCCAGTGCCATTAGAAGGAACATCACTTATGAACAACATGGTCAAAATGGTTAGCCATGTTGTCAATATACTGTAACACTCTGTGAGCTTAAGTACAAGTGATTAGATGATGTGAAAGTTGATCTAGAAATTTTGAGAATTTCAATTCTGATCTGAGAAATGCACCAAAGCAACTGAGAAAAACTGTATTATGGAGTTTCATTTACCTTTTCATCACAGTTTTCACACAGTCCTCAAGGTTTGCACCCCCGGTCTTGAACAAACAAGACATCTGAAAACATTTTTAAAAATGGACAATTTCAACCAGGAACACTATTCAGAGCATATTATACTGACCATCAGATTCTTCTTTCCTTCATCAGCCAGTTGCCCTTCTAGATTCTTGAGCTCATGCCTGCTGTTAATCTTCTCCAGGTGGAAATGAGAGTTTGGGGGCTCATAGTTTTGGCCAACCTGGGACAGCTTTGCCTGAATATCGGTCAAAAGATAGAGTACCCATCTTTGGAACTCTGGAAGTTAAATCAGAATGAAAAAAGAATACAGCATGTTCTATTTGCAACAACAGTCCGTAAAAAAATTAGGTATACTCACTTCCATTTTCTTATGGGAATAGGTCACCGCCCTCTCTGTGCTGGCTCCCACTATGTGGAGTGTGGGACCACCAGTGAGAAAGGCAGGAGCGCAAGTGTGCAGAGATGTGGTGTGGAGTGTGGGATCTCTGGCACGGAGACCAGTGTTGTGGAGTGTGGGACCGCTGGTGAGGAGAGCTGTGGCATGGAGTGTGGGATCTCTGGTGAGGAGAGCTGTGGTGTGGAGTGTGGGATCTCTGGCACGGAGACCAGTGTTGTGGAGTGTGGGACCGCTGGTAAGGAGAGCTGAGGGGTGGAGTGTGGGATCTCTGGTACGGAGAACTATGGCGCGGAGTGTGGGCTCGCTGGTGAGGAGAGCTGTGGGGTGGAGTGTGGAATCGCTGGTGTTGAGAGCGGGATCTCTGGAGCAGAATGTGAGAGGTGGAGGGGACTCCAGGACCTGGATCTAGAAGTCTTTTCTCAAGATCCTGATGCCTGGGCTGACTTTTGTCGAATCCTTAGAATGTCTAGCAGTTCATTTAGTGCAGACCGCCTGCAGTTGTTGGTAGCTGCCCAAGCTGCAACTTACTCACCCAGATCAGGAGCAGTTTCCTCTGCAGAATCCTCACGCAGATTGTCACCAACCTCAGGGTCAGTGCCAGAAGACAGCACTAATGCATCAGAGTCAGAATACAAGATGCTGCCATCAGCTGAAGGTGATGAATTCATCCTCAGTGGACTGAGCCCCCAGCAACCCTTCTACATCACTGCTATCCGAAACATCAGCTGCAAGAGCCAGCACTTCAGCATGACGTTTCCTCCAATTTCTGTAGTATGCCATAATTTGTGACAAAAAGAGTCACAAGTAGCTGCAAAATAAACAAGGTCATACACATGCATCTCTAGGACATCTACATAATGTTTACAATGATGTTATGGAAGAATGACAGCCATGGCCTTATCTCATTTAACATTTGAAAAATTTTGCATGTATTTTCAGCAGTCAGGCACAGTTTCCTACCAACTATCGCGTTTGTCAATGCAGAAGTGAAGTAATGTCTCTTCACATGCACAAAACGCACCCGGGAACGGAAGATAGTCCTTTTTCTTGTTTGGAAACCTGTGGACTCGATGTCCTGACAGGCTGGAGTTTGTATAACCTCCATAAACACAATAATTTAACATTACGATGATAAATTTAAATACAAAAATCGAAAAAATCCTGCATTACCTTTTCACCTTGTATTTTCATACAAGGTTGCATATTCATCTTGAAAAACAATTTACTTGCATCATGCTCTTTAATTTGTATTATATTTGTTTTTCCATTTCATTATATATTTTGTTTATTTACTGAATGGAATCAGTGGAGGCAGCAAGATACGTAAAATAAGATAATCTAAGATGGCGGATTCAAATAATTCAAATAATCTAAAATGCAAGTGCCAACACTTTTTCAGTCCGAACACAAAGGTAAAATTAAAATTACCCCAAAATTAACATTAACCCATAATTGACATTACAAAACTTCTAAAAATTCCTCTATTCCTCGATTGGCTCTCGTCACCCCTCCCCCATTGCAAAGCGCCATCTACAGGTGTGGCAGTAAACAACAGAGAAAAGGATTTCAGGTAATAATAATAATTTTTAAAAATAAGTAATATTATATTAATTTCAAATTTGTAGGGGTGCCTGACATTGTTATTCAGACAGGAAGTGTCAATGTTTTTTCACTGTGAAAAATTAGGCCTACTGTAATGAACTGGCAAAACATTATTTAAAAAAATATTGGAATTTCAGCAAATGTATAATTACACAGCATATGGTATCACTTTTTTTTTCATCCTAGCGTTTGTCCCGCACAATGGCAGGGTCTGCTGTATTAGCGGATCATTTGATCCACATATTTTCGATTTGGCACAGGTTTTATGCCGAATGCCCTTCCTGTCGCAACCCTACCATGTTATCCGGGCTTGGGACCGGCTGGGTTGACGTCCTTCCCAGGAATCAAACCCAGGCCACGCTAATGAAAGCCTGTTATGGTATCACTAAAAATAAAATAAAAATAATAACCAGTCCGAAGTAATTTTTGTTTTGTTTTTTATCAGCAGTAATAGATTGATGTCAATGTGGTGTCAATATGACATCAATTTCACGTCTAAAACATGACAATGATTTGATGTAAATTGAACGTCAAACATTTTGGCCTACATATATAATAAACCAATTTCAGTGTAGGATTAACTTCCTATTTTGAAAGCAATTACCACTGGAAGAAACTGCCTTCCAAACTGAATTTAAAACGATGTTGTACAGCATCTTGATCAAGTCTTGACTAATAGTTGACGTCAAATTGATATCAACGTGCCCGCTGGGTTACCAAGGTCTGCCTAAGCTGATTCTTAGCCTTGAGTCTCACCATCTCTTCTCCAGCACATTCTGACCCTCTAAAAATCTGCACAAACAATCTCTGGTCACAATCACCTTTTAGTCACATACACAGAAGTTCAGAACTTCTTTCTTTAGAATCTTCCATCACAGTATCCTCTTTTGTAGCTAATGTAACTGGTATAATTCCTTTGGCTGAGTTTGAGTTCCATCCGCTATCTCCTATCCAATCTAGCCACAAAACTGAAGGCCCTTTATTTGCCGACTCCAGTAAACATATCGATCAGAGAATCAGATAATATTGTTCTGTTAGTGTGCTGTTGTTTACAGTGAGTGTACAACATTAGATACGATAGACCTGACAGACCTACATAATCTATAGATATGTAACTAGGAATTGAATCCTTATAGTAAATATTGGTACTTAAATATTGGTCTGTGCCTTTGTATCATCTTTGCCTGTTCTTTATGTGGCCGCAGGAAAATAAAACACAGGTTCCACAAAGAATTGGGTAGGGTTCACAATTTATTCCGTGTGACCGGTTAAGAGTCTATGTTTCAATTATATCTATAACTGAGAAGGAAATGAAAACCAAAAGGACACAAACAAATAAACCAAAATACAGCACCAGAATTATGTCTATTCTAAACAATAAATGGCTCCCATTTAAAATGAAGGAAAAGAAAATATAAAGTTGTCCTTGTTTCCTTACAGTGATTAAACAAAAATAACGATAGTTCTTCTCATAACAATAATACCAATAACAATGCTGCTAACAACAATACGGTAATAACAATATGGTAGTGGCACTCTAGGAAGAAACACAACATCTTAAAAGTGCACTCCCAGCTACATTGCAATAACACTCACAAAATATTATATTAGTGTATATTACTCACCTTTCCCAATGTTCCTAACAGTGTACACTAATATAATCACTTTTTACGCTACCAGGCCTCATCTGTACGCGCGGTGCATTGACTCCTCACACTCGCTCATCAACGCAATTCTGCATCAACATCCAACTCCCTGAATGGTGTCAGACTAAATTTATGAAGGAATCGCGAACACATGCAGCTTAC
The DNA here is from genome assembly GCA_033459395.1 of Hemibagrus guttatus. Lineage (NCBI taxonomy): Eukaryota > Metazoa > Chordata > Actinopteri > Siluriformes > Bagridae > Hemibagrus > Hemibagrus guttatus. Next base: position 25,832,950 of record JAUCMX010000003.1, on the reverse strand, counting down.
TCTATGACTTCTTAATTGTGTGTTTGCGCAAGCGTAAATACATGGGATGACATCATCCACCGTCTCTTAAGGAGGCTCTCTTATTTGTATCTGCAGCTATGCACATCAGTAATACTGCGAATATTTAGACCCCCCCCCCCCCTTAAATATCACCTGGTCACATTCTCCCCTGCATCTGGGTAAGCGTCCTCGATTACTCATTTACAGACAAAGTGCTCTTAATTTCCCTGACCTCTTCCCGGAATAAAACAGAACTAAGATTGGCTAATATCTGTGTAAGTGCTGCCGGACTTATGGAAGTACGGTCCAGACAGACTTTCGCTCATGGTGCACATTTGAATGCTGTCCTGCATTAGACCTTTTACTATGTCTGCATGGTGAAGAGACAGGCAGGGTTAACACACTGGTAGCTCTTTCCAGCCTTTCCTCAGTCTCCAAAACCTCAGCAGGCTCTGACGGAACATTGTCACAGTCAGAGTCACCCAATTCTCCACTGAGTAAACCATCAGACCCATGCTCTATGCTTTGTTGACCAACTAACTGGGTGCTGAGATCTTTACTGCAGGCGCATGAGATCCCTCCTTCCTCAGAACCACAACCTCATCTGAATCCTCAGACTCCACCTCACTTGGGGACTCTGACTTCTCGTCTTGCGCCTTAACCCTTCCCCTGGGGACAGGGGTAGGAATACTCACACATGGCCTGATGTCAACTTGGTTAACCCTCTTTGTGGGCCCTCCTTCCAAAGGCTCTACAGTGTAGGTGTTATCCATGATCCCTACTGCCTGATACAGTGGGGCAAAAAAGTATTTAGTCAGCCACCAATTGTGCAAGTTCTCCCACGTAAAAAGATGAGAGAGGCCTGTAATTTTCATCATAGGTACACTTCAACTATGAGAGACAGAATGAGAAAAAAAAAATCCAGAAAATCACATTGTCTGATTTTTAAAGAATTTATTTGCAAGTTATGGTGGAAAATAAGTATTTGGTCAATAACAAAAGTTCATCTCAATACTTTGTTATATACCCTATGTTGGCAATGAAAGAGGTCAAATGTTTTCTGTAAGTCACCACAAGGTTTTTACACACTGTTGCTGGTAGTTTGGCCCATTCCTCCATGCAGATCTCCTCTAGAGCAGTGATGTTTTGGGGCTGTCGCTGGGCAACACGGATTTTCAACTCCCTCCAAAGATTTTCTATGGGGTTGAGATCTGGAGACTGGCTAGGCCACTCCAGGACCTTGAAATGCTTCTTACGAAGCCACTCCTTCGTTGCCCAGGCGGTGTGTTTGGGATCATTGTCATGCTGAAAGACCCAGCCACGTTTCATCTTCAATGCCCTTGCTGATGGAAGGAGGTTTTTACTCAAAATCTCACGATACATGGCCCCATTCATTCTTTCCTTTACACGGATCAGTCGTCCTGGTCCCTTTGCAGAAAAACAGCCCCAAAGCATGATGTTTCCACCCCCATGCTTCACAGTAGGTATGGTGTTCTTTGGATGCAACTCAGCATTCTTTCTCCTCCAAACACGACAAGTTGAGTTTTTACCAAAAAGTTCTATTTTGGTTTCATCTGACCATATGACATTCTCCCAATCCTCTTCTGGATCATCCAAATGCTCTCTAGCAAACTTCAGACGGGCCCGGACATGTACTGGCTTAAGCAGGGGGACACGTCTGGCACTGCAGGATTTGAGTCCCTGGCGGCGTAGTGTGTTACTGATGGTAGCCTTTGTTACTTTGGTCCCAGCTCTCTGCAGGTCATTCACTAGGTGTGGTTCTGGGATTTTTGCTCACCGTTCTTGTGATCATTTTGACCCCACGGGGTGAGATCTTGCGTGGAGCCCCAGATCGAGGGAGATTATCAGTGGTCTTGTATGTCTTCCATTTTCTAATAATTGCTCCCACAGTTGATTTCTTCACACCAAGCTGCTTACCTATTGCAGATTCAGTCTTCCCAGCCTGGGACAGGTCTATAATTTTGTTTCTGGTGTCCTTTGACAGCTCTTTGGTCTTGGCCATAGTGGAGTTTGGAGTCTGACTGTTTGAGGTTGTGGACAGGTGTCTTTTATACTGATAACGAGTTCAAACAGGTGCCATTAATACAGGTAACGAGTGGAGGACAGAGGAGCCTCTTAAAGAAGAAGTTACAGGTCTGTGAGAGCCAGAAATCTTGCTTTTTTGTAGGTGACCAAATACTTATTTTCCACCATAATTTGCAAATAAATTCTTTAAAAATCAGACAATGTGATTTTCTGGATTTTTTTTTTTCTCATTCTGTCTCTCATAGTTGAAGTGTACCTATGATGAAAATTACAGGCCTCTCTCATCTTTTTAAGTGGGAGAACTTGCACAATTGGTGGCTGACTAAATACTTTTTTGCCCCACTGTATATGACTGGTCCCCAGGCATCCTGGATTTTGTTACGGCCTATTGGCCGATTCCTCAGGTACACCAGTGCTCCAACCTCGATCTTCAGGTGATAGATTTTATCTTTGTGCAAGTAAATGCACAAAGATAAGGCACAGCAGCCTTCTGTTCAGTGTATTCCCTAGCCCTCACATGTGCATCATTCAGACGCTTTCGGTGGGCCAACAGCCAGTCATGTTTCTGGTCTAAAACCTGCTCTCATCCCAGTAGGGCATCTACTCACAGGTAAGGATCAATGCCAAATAATAAATAATATGGTGAATATTCAGTAGTCACATGAGGCATCGCGTTATATGTGTAAACCAACTCTGGCAGGTATTCTGGCCAACAGCGCTTCTTTTCAGGTGGCAAGGTCTTCAACAGGTCATGTGGAGTCCTGTTGAACCGTTCACACTGAGCATTGCCAGTGGGGTGGTATGGCGTAGTGCGGATCTTTTTCACCCCATAAAGCTTACAAAGTTCGGCCACCACTTCACTCTCAAAACTACGGCCTTGGTCGGAATGTAGCCGAGCTAGCACACCATATCTCATGAACCATTCCCTAAGTAGCACCTTGGTGGTGGTGTCTGCTTTCTGATCTCGCGTAGGAAAGGCCTGAGTGAACTTTGTGAAGATATCAGTGATCCCCAGTACATTTTCCTGACCATAAGATGCGGGCTCCAGCACCGTGAAATCTACAGAACTCACCTCAAGAGGTCTAGAAGCCAAAAAGGATTTCATGGGAGGGTGAATCTTTGGCTGTGGGAGCTTAGTTATCACACAGCGCTGACAATCTTTTATCCATTTGTCCACATCATTGTGCATCCCTACCCAAAAACATCTACATCTCAACAAGTGAAGCGTCTCAACACCTTGGTGTCCCATAGAATTATGCACGTACTACAGAACAGGCTTCTTCAAACTGAGAGGCAACAGCAACTGGTAACACTCCCCATGCCTGACAACCTCAACGACATGGTACAGTAGACCCTGCTGCTCCCTGATGCTGTTCCAGCGCTTCAACAATGACCGAACAGGTTTTGGCAGAACGTTTAACTCGTTACCACGCGGCCTTCTCTTTTTATCCCAAAATTCTCTGAACCCACTAATCACCAAGTCTTTCTGTTGAAAACCAATTAATTCATCAGCTGAGTAACCTGGAAAGGTAGGGGTATTTCCCTGACCTTTATTATATATTACCGTCATTAGGGTTGGACACCACAGCAGCTCGCATTTGCCTCACTTTACAGCTGGTCATTCCAGCATCCACAAGTGCCAGGTCCAAGACTGTACCATGATGAATCCACTCACAGACTGCTACACACCCATCATACTCAGCATCCTCTGAGACTGAGTCAGGCTCCCCTGCGAATGGCTGCCTATATAGTGCATCAGCTACTGTGTTACGATACCCTGGACGATACTGCACATCAAAATCAAAGACAGACAACTGTGAAATCCATTTTTGTTCTATGGTTCCAAACTTCGCTGTCTTCAAGTGGCACAAAGGATTGTTGTCGGTTATCACAGTAAATTAGGACCCCAACAAATAACCCTGAAACTTCTCAACAATTGCCCACTTGAGAGCCAAGATCATTCATGGTGGCCTGCATCAGCATTTGGAAGGTCGCAGGTCCATTGCAGACCCCAAACGGCATACGCAAAAATTCATAGAGGCCAAAGGGTGTCGAGAATGCTGTCTTTGTGTCTGTCTCCTTCCGCCACAGCCACCTGATGACCTAAATCAATTGTCGAAAAATAATACGCTCCCTGCAGAGCCTGTGGGTGGCACCGGTGATAAAAAGTTGAAGGTTGTCAATAAAGCAGAAGAAGTAGTACGGCATCAATGAGTGTTAGTCGCATTATTGTCTGATCTGTCCCCACTTATTCACTTATTGACAAACATAACACCTGCCATCTTTATCTATATCACAACAATATGGTACCATGTGCCTTTCTCTAGGAACATACACATAGGATCTCTGATTCAGGGAAAAAATCGCAGCCATTGCTTGTTGCTTGTTTACTTTGTAACTCTCTAATTTCTTCTGTTAAATTAGCAACACTATGATCATCATCTGAGGCCAACATGGTGAAATCAAATACTTCTTGACTCTTATCTTATTACTGTGTAGGTATGAAAACCACTCAGTGCCAGCATCATCTTCTATGCTGTAGTGTGCTGGGGTAGCAGGGTGAAGACAGCCAACACTATGATCATTATCTGAGGCCAACATGGTGAAATCAAATACTTCTTGACTCTTATCTTATTACTGTGTAGGTATGAAAACCACTCAGTGCCAGCGTCATCTTCTATGCTGTATTGTGCTGGGGTAGCAGGGTGAAGACAGCCAATGCCAGCAGACTCAACAAGCTTATCAGGAAAGCAAGCTTTGTCATGGGAGTGAAGCTGGAGTCTCTGGCTGAGGTGTCTGAGAGGAGAATGCTGAGGAAACTTCTCAGTGTCCTTGATAATGCATCACACCCACTAGATGCGACACTGGAGTCCTACCAGAGCACATTCAGCCGTAGACTGACCACTGAAGACAACCACAGAACGCCACAGGAGGTCTTTCCTACCAGTGGCCATCAAACTCCTCCCCTTTCTGTAGGGAGCAGAGCTGACACAATGAACACTGACTATCACTGTACAATTATAAGCACTAT